>JARQWZ010002105.1:0-260897 GCA_033150135.1 Gobio occitaniae
ATATCTGGCTCAGGGCAGAATCCTGAGAGATATTTCAGAGAGGATTTGATGGTCACTAAATGTATTTTTATTTGTCTTTATGCCTTCAAAAGCTTTTCTTACAGTTCTTTTCTAATTTTCTAGATATCTGCCATTACTTTCATGAAGAAACAGAATAATGTTAGTATTATAAAAAAGCTGGTGAAAAAGGACATTTTACCTCTTTCTCTTGTCTAGTCTAACAGCACTGTAGCAACAATGACCCGATTCAATCAGATTTTGGCCGAATGCATACGTCACCGATGGGCCTTTGCACAGTCTCTCGTGACTTTCCTAATCAAATCAACCACAAACAAAGGACTTTTGTGTGTGATCATGATATCGAAGTTAATTAACAACCAGAGGAGCCATGATGATGTCTGTCGTAAAGAATGTAAAAGAATGGAGCATTGAGTGGTATAGCCCCGAGACATACACATGACTTCACGTCCGCAAACACACACACACATAGCACGCGGAAAGAAGACAATTCTTGCACAACATGTGTTACTTAAAACATGGGGACTGAAAGAATTGTCTCAATAATGTTCAAATATATATAATCTGTTGATTTCATGTCTTTATACAATGTATTAGAATAACTAGGATGTTTACTGTATGTAAATCTAAACCTGTATGCCAGTAACTGTGATAATCTTGTATATCTGTACGCGCAAGTCGCAGAATGACCATTCTTAGTATCTCTGTTATCGCAAAAACCTGACGGTGCTAAATCTAAAATTTGTTCAAAAATCACAACAAGATGCATAATTTCAGAAATACCAGCTTTCTAAAGAAATAGAGGCTTACAATTGCCACCCTATTGATTAACTGAAGAGGAGGGGGTTCAGAGAACAATGAAACACTCGCGCCTTCTCTCCACGGATGTGATTGGATCCTTCCATCTGTCGGGCTCGGCCACTCCGTCTATAAAGAACAGAAGTTTATCATTAACTCCTTGCACTCCCGCCATCCCGAGGAAAGACCACCCTGGCCTTCGCCCCCCCCCCCCCCCCCCCCCCCCCCCCCCCTTGAGAGAAGGATCCCTTTGGCAGCCAGCCAAGAGAGAGAGACCTGCAAACTTCTGGAGCAACTTTCCTGAACTTCACAGATATCTCTCCCGGACACTCACCTCCGTAGCGAACTTCCACGACGATTCGAACTCAGACACGTACACGAGAGAGCCTAGTGCAAGTATTATATTTCACCTTTAAAGGAACTGTATGTAAGAAATGTATTTCAATTAATCATAAAATGGCCCTGATATGTCACTAGACATTAAGAATCATGTTAATTACAAATACTTATATCACTGACAACAGTTGTCCGGCCAAGATATTGTCATTTTAAAAGTGAAGTTGCAGCCCTCAACTGATGTTGATGTTGACATGTTGTGTCATGCCTGAAGCGCCACCCTCCACCTATCTACCAATCACAAAGTCAGTAGTGTTTCTGCATTCGGGTTGCCAGCTCTGCTCTAGTTACCACAGCTGCAGCTAACAAACTTTTTGGATAAACAATGTCTAACTTTACGAAACCTAAACGACCTCGTTATGAATAAGAAAAACGTTGTGACAGTGTCTGAAATAAAACAAGGATTTGTATAAGAGATACCTTTGAAAGATGGAGACGGCTGAAAACGGAGAAGAATTTGAAGACTGATGCCAACGTTGCTAATTTTCTCCTGGACAGGTAAGGTTCATCTATGTTTGGGCTAACTTGTACTTAATGTAAATGGACATTTTCAAATATTCACGACAGTCGAACAAAGTCATGCATGTTCGTGCCAAAGTAACGTTAGGTTAGCGCAGATGGAGGAGGTGGGTCATTGAATTGAAAAGGTAACGTTAAGGAATTGTTTGGTAAATAAAAACGGCGAGTCTTCATTGCTAACATTAGTAATGCATTATCAGAGCCCGTTTCTCTCTCATTATGCTGGGACGCTGAGGAAAACAACATTAGCACGCCTATTATGGCAATGTGAAAACGTATTTGAGACAGCCTAACGTTACCTTCGGTAAAAATGATTCCTCATTCGTTCTTCGCATATATAGTGGACAAAAACATGCTGCAAGTTGACCTGTATGACCATTGCTAATGTTATTTAGCTTTGCTGTAATTTTACTATAGTACTTTTTCATGTGGGAATGTACTGTCACATACGAGCGTTCATATTTACGAGTATATTTGGCTAATCGCCATTAGTAAATTTTTGCGATTCATAATTACTTCATAAAACATCGCTCTTGAAGCATAAACATAATTAACAGAAAGAAAAAAAAACGTACTGTGTACGACTCGTCACTTGCCATTGAAAGCTCCGTGTAGCAGCCTACGTTCCTGCTGGATCCTGCAGCCTATCTGGCAGCCTCGAGTCAGGGGAGGGGGAGAGGGGATACACCGCTCTACAGTAATTTGAAAGTGATTGCAGTACCAGTTTTGGCCACAGTCCTACATACAGCTCCTTTAACTGCTTGTACGAGGTTGTCTTAATTAATCCTGATTCACGAAATCATAAATGTCTGAAGGGCTTTGGTGAAGTGATTGAACTGTCTGTCTCTCTCTCTCTCTCTCTCTCTCATCTCTCTCTCTCTCTCTCCTCCCTCGTGGACTCTCTCTTTCCATCATTCTTTCCCTTTGATTTTATTCGTTAAGTTTGATTTTTCCTTGTTTGTACCATATCGTGTTTGTTTCTCCTATATATATGCATATTTACCCCCGTGTGATTCGTCATATATATATATATATATATATATATATATATATATATAATATATAGAGAGAGAGAGAGAGAGAGGAGAGAGAGAGAGAGAGAGAGAGAGAGATAGAGATGCATTTAGTGCATATGTATGGCCATGGTTTTTTGCTACAAGTAAGAAAAGAAACTGAAATGGGACAGCCTTGTCGTATGCCTCCCCAAGGTGAAAAAGAAATATATTTAAATTGTGCTTTTTTGGACATATTTATTATATTTAAATTATACTATACTAAATTGCATATTAAATGTATTATTTTGAAACAACTTTAAGTATATTAAGTGCATTTTAAGATATGCTTAAGATCAATTTTAAGCTATTTGCAATATATTTTAATATATTAAATTGTGCTAAAATGGAACAACTTTAAGTACATTAAGTGCAATTTAAATGCATTTCTTTAAAATTAATTTAAAATATATTTTTAATAATTAATTTTAATGCACTTCAAGAACATTTTAATAGCATTTTTAGTACATTAGAAATGCATTAGTATTACACTTCTAGTATATTATAAAGCTGTTTTTTCAGTATTAAAAATGGTATAAAAAGGTGCAAAATTATTAAATATAAATGTAGACACGTACACACTTTGAAATCTAGAACACTTTAATGTACTATATCATTATATACATTACAAAATAAATTCCTTGAGTACATTAAAAAAGTACAGCAGCATACATAATCTCTTGACAAATACATTATAATAAATGAAAGATCAGTGAAATACTATGGCAGAGCTATTTTCATCCACTTGTAGAACATTTAAGTTATACCTATATAACTGAAAAGCACACTATGAATATGACATTGAATAAAAGTCAGAAACGAAGCCCAGGTGAAAAAGACATACTATTAAATGTATTAGAAATGAAATTGAAATTCAAGTGGTATGTTTATATTATATTTGAATTGTACTAAAAACATACAAGTACATTTTTAATACATTTAATAGTGTCTTTTTCACCTGGGACTTTTTTTAATTTAACAAACAAGCCTGCAAAAGGCTGAACCAAACAAAGAAACAGAAGAGTTTAAAATGCCACATCATCTTCAAGTGGACGGTCACTTCAGAGTACGACTTGTATTTTCTGCAACTGAGGTCTTGCGATTCAGACACCGTAATGTTTGAAGACTTCTTTATCACAGGATCTGTGAAAGCGAAAAAAATATTTATATAAAATGAATCAATGATTAACAGTTTTGCATCCATGTTTGAATATAATATAATATAATATATAATTTACACAGATATGCATTACAATTTCGTGACTTCTCAGTTTACCTTTCAAATCTTTGACTATATCTTCATCAAGCTTGTCCATTTGTATCCTCTTGTCTGTCGTCACTATACAGCACTCTATGAGTAACAATAAACATAAGATTAGAAGAAGACCAACAACACCACTTACAGTGAGCAGAGAATTCATCAGTCACTGATATTGTTATTTGAAGCAATAATGCAACCTGTGTATTTCAGGTTATATACCAGGTTCAGGTATTTCAACATATATAAATGCAGTCCAATTACCATTTACATCACTTTGTAGGCCAAAACACGGAAGCGAGTTAGCATTTGGCACTTCCGGTTCTCTCGTACCGAAGTCAATGTGTTTTTTTTAATGCGATTTTGTTTAAATGGCTGAAGTAAGGTCTGTGGTGAACACAAGCTCAAGACACTTTCACATTTTATTCTACGACATAAACACATTAGTATTACCCCTGCGCCACTTTATAGTGGTTTATTTTAACCTATATTTCCAATTAATGTGTCTATTGTGGTTATGATAACATGCGCTCTTCACCTCTGTTGAAATTAGAAGTAGTGCAAAATGGCATGCCAGGACGACTATGACAAGTGACCTGGGGCTTTACCGAAAAACAAAAACAATTAAATAACAGACAGATTTTTACATGAATGACTCAAAGGAAGCACAGAAATTAGCCATTTGGAGCCAGTTGTGATATTATTTTCCTATCAAGACTGACCAAATCACCCTCCATTAGGCATGATTCAAAATCTGTACAACAGAGGTGATACGAGTCTACGAGATTAAATCATACTTACTTCTCTCTTCTTTGCTTGTCTCTGCACTATGTCTTCTATAGCAGCTGATCTGAAGGGAAAAACAAATTAATTAATATTTCACAAAAAACAGGCAGACAAATGATGATGAATGATTTGTTTTCTTTTTAAGAATGACGTGAGTACAATGAATGTACCTGGTGGGTAATATAACCAAAACCCTTCACAGCCTCAGCAGTTTCAGATGTACAGATTTATAGTTGTTTTAAGACAGACAAATGTCACCAGGTCAATTTTAAACAGATTCATCAAAGTCTTTAGAAAGGGACTTTATATATGACTATAGTGCTGAAGTTGCTAAATAACTGGTCACGGGAAGACAACGGGGACTTCCAGGACCGGGCAATCGCCTCATGCAGCTCGGGAAAGAAAAGTATTGGGGGCGGGGACTGACGTGAGTCAGCGCGGGATCCCAAAAAACAATCGTCGAGCCGCGAGCGTTCGGGACAGGGTGGAGGGTTCCACTCTAACCCTAGACTCGCGGCTGCCCGAGACAACATGGCTGTCAGCTCTGGGTCCGACTCGGGCAATGCTGGCCCGACCGAAGGCGGCAGCACAGCCGAGTCATCATCCTCAGAGGACTCGAGCCCACCTTGTGATGCGGTGACCGACATCGCATCATCCTCCGGAGCGCCAAACGAAATGTGCGAGGGAGCCGGAGCTGGCCCCGCGATTTCAGTCTGGACACTCGCGGGTTGCGGAGCGCTAGAGGGGGGTGTGGCCCGAGGCATGAGCGTCGGGGCTTTGTTCCACACCGTAACCCTCAGGTCACCCTGACCACCAGCCGAAGTACCGACCACGGGGGGTACGGTAGATCGGGGTGTGGTTGAGGGGACTCTCACTTCATTACGAAGATCCTTGAGTCTCGACCGCAGAACCGCGATGGTCATGTTCCCGCAGCATGCTGAACGCCCAAGCATACCAAGCAGAGATCGTGCCCATCAGAGGAAGTCAATGACCGGCCACACCCAGAAGTACACGGGTGAGACATCCTGAAAAGGACGTGCCACGTGTAAGCTCTTTTAGGAAAGGAAGCTTCGCAGAGACGCCGAAGCGCCCAGGGACCACACACCAGCTGTCAGACGGACCACTGCGCAGATCAGCAGGCAGGCAGTATGCGATCACTGGAACGCGCCATAGATCCAACACCTCTGGAAAGCTGCTCGTCTCGAAGGCTTGACAAAGACTCAGTTGTAGGCTTGAAGGAGTGAAGAGGTACTCTTGGCTCCAAAGCAGAAACATAATGCGATGTTGCTAGCGTACTTCCTTATATACCCACGAGGTGGGGCGGAGTTACGCATTCAAATTCCGCATGCCCATGGCATTGGCACGCCATTGGGCGCTGTTAAACACCTCGAAGGTAATTGGCTTCTAGGTGAAACCCCCATTCGTTAGTCACTAACGTACGTCGTAGTGACTGAACGAAAGGGAACTGGTCGATCCTCCTGGCCGACCTATTGTGGCACAGACAAACTCTCTGTTATCTCCTTTGTCCCACTATGTGGATTTTTTCATCAAACCGATGGTACAGACTTTACCCACTTATATTAGGGATTCCACGGATTTTGTGAACAAGATTTCTGAGATAGGTGATCTGCCTGACGAAGCCCTTTTATTGACTTTGGACATTACGAGCTTATATACCAACATCTCACATGAGAGAGGTCTTGATGCCCTCAAATATTACCTTTCCAGGCGAAGTGACATTACACCTCCCACTGACTTTTTACTTGAGATGGCCGTGTGCTGAAATGTGCTGAAATATAATTATTTCAGTTTTGACAAAGACTTCTATCTTCAGATCAGTGGTACGGCAATGGGCTCAATTTTTGCACCGAATTATGCCAATTTATATATTGTTTTTTTTGAGAAATGTTATGTCTTTAACCCTGTAACCAATCCTTTCTATTCACGTATCATCAAATGGTACAGGTATATTGATGACATTTTCTGTATCTTTGTGGGGAAAAAAGACGAGGTTTGTGATTTTGTGTCTGTTCTGAATAGTTTTGTGGAGAATTTAGAATTCACTCTAGAGGTTGATGATTCAAAAGTACATTTTCTAGACATGTGGATACAAAAGAATGATAGACTTTTGAGCACCACTTTATTCACTAAGGAAACCGATCGTAACACGTTGTTACTTGCGACCAGCTTTCATCCTACCCCTCTTAAAAAAGGTCTAGTTAAGAGTCAATTTTTTAGATTAAGAAGAATCTGTCATTCAGATACAGATTTCATTGAAAAATCGACAATTATGAAGAAGAGATTCTTAGAAAGAGGTTATCCTGTTGAATGGATTGAGGAGGCTTTTAATATTATATACACAAGACTCGTGCCGAACTATTGAAAAAGAGAACAAAAAAAGCTAAGAAACATTCTTTCTCATTTATTACGACCTATTCTTCTAATTCTTTTGCCATAAGATCTATTTTTAAAAAACATTGGCATTTGTTATCTTCAGATCCCGAATTGAGTACGGTTTTTCAACATCCTCCACTGATTGCATATAAACGGGCGAAGAATTTAAAAGATCTTTTAGTCCATGCACGTTTTCAAAGTCACACTCTCAGTCCGTCGCAAACATAAACAAAAACATAATTCTTTTGTCATCCTAGAACGGGAAAAAAATTCAGGATTAAATCTGTGATAACCTGTGTATCTACGCATGTTGAGTATTTGATTCGTTGTCCTTGTGGATTGGGGTATGTTGGAAAAACTTCACGTCAGTTAAAACAAAGAATTAGTGAACATAAGAGTACCATCAGGAGAAAAGATTTAAATTATCCAGTGGCAGCACATTTCTTATCTCATAACCATGATGTGTCAACTTTATGCTTCTGTGGGATAGAGGCAGTCAGAATGCCACCTAGAGGCGGAAACATTGAACTGCTACTACAGAGACGTGAGTTATTTTGGATTTTCACTTTAAACACTTTATCTCCTTTGGGGATGAATGATGAAGCACTATATAATGTAATGTTATAATCTCATACTGTTAAAAATATTACTTAATGTGATTGAGACTAGTGTATGATGATGAGTTTTACCATTAATTGAGATATGACGAGTTTATGATGATGATGTGTTCTGCCATTCATTGTGATGTGACGAGTTTATGAGGATGTGCTCTACTCATTCATGGTAATGTGATGAGCTTAAGATGATTTCACGATTAATTGTGACGTGACGATTTTGTTAATGTTGTCTATTATTCATTGTGATTGGTTTACCTTGACCTCGAGATTGTGATTGGTCAACGGTACCTGTTAAAAGAAACGGAAGTTTCTTATGTTGTTTCATGCCTGAGGAAAATCAAAAGATCGAAACGTTGCAATGAAAAAATAAATCATTTTTAATTTCAAGTTGATAGTGTGCGGGACTTCTTGCATTGGTTGATAATTGGACTTTTTTGTCCTGCTCTCCTACGCACCTATCACACACAGGTGTGCGACGTTTATGTGATTCAGAATTGTTGCAATAAAATATTTATTTTACATATTTACTATATTAAGTAATTAATTGGAAAATATTTTCAATTAGCAAAAAAATAAAATTAATAAATAAATAATGTCAGCTCATGACCAAATACAATTTTTATATGTATGTTTGTATATGATTTGTATATACACATTTCTAAATTCCTTTTAAGTCTCCAAATTGGAACAATTCCAAAATGTTAATATTGATGAGCCTCAGACTATCAACACTCATTCAACAAGACATTCAGGATCATCAGCAGATCATCTCACTTTATTCTGACTGTTTGCTCTTACTAACACATTATTCCAGTCAGGATATATGACAAAAGACTATTAAACTGCTCTACTGAAAGACATTACTGTAATATCTCACAATATGACATGGATAAAGCGTAATTCAACAACTCTCATCTTCATGAACATCCACAGGTTAATAACTACAGCAGCATAATATGAATCTGAATTTATGTAGTCTAATAACTACTTTAATTTTATTGCAATACAAATTGAATATTTATAGTAAAATTATAAATATAATTTACAATGTATAAATTATATAATGTTAATACTGTTAAGTAAATATTAGAATATGTGATCTGCCAAAAGAGAAATAAAGGTTTAAGTAAATTAAAAACTCGAATGATCTCAAACTCTTTAGGAGCTGAAGTAGCCACTTCAGAAATTATGGTATAATTCACCACTATATTCTATTGTCTAATTTGGCTTTCACTTAGAACCATTTAAGTAACTGGAGTTCAATTAAAAAAAAATGAAAATAGGCTACTAGTAAATATGCAAATCTGCAATCCTGGAGTCTCCCATACGCGCGTGCGTTGGCGGCAGTGATGTCACTGCTCGCGCGCGCCGCCCCTCCCCCATTGAGTTTCAGCGTTGCGTCTCTGAGGTGAGTCGAACAGTTCGCGGTATTTCTCCTCACACACACACACACACACACACACACTTTATAGAGTTTGACTTTTCTAGCGGCTTCCTCCTGAAATAAACATTTAGTGCAGCAGCAGCGAGTGTGTGTGTGTGTGTGTGTGTGTGTGTGTGTGTGTGTGTGTGTGTGTGTGTGTGTGTGTGTGTGTGTGTGTGTGTGTGATTGTTTCGATGTTTGAGTGAGAACTGTGACTGAATGTAAAGTCAAAAGTTTGAGATCTGTGAGGGGAATTGATGGGAATCATCTGAAGTGTTGAGCTCTCATTTTATCTTTACTTTATTCTTTTCACATTTTTTAACAGGTCAGATTTGTTTATTACTTTACATTGTTAAAATATACTAAAACAGATACTGCATTATATTGAGCCACACAAGACATTTTAAATCTATACATAAATGTTCATTTTGATACTGGAAACATTAAATCTTGCTTTGTGGTGCTCTTTATTATTAAAAGTTTTATGATCATTGTCAGTTTATGTACATAACTAATGTGTTAATGATCTAATTAATTTATTATATTGAATGTAGTTATTATACAGTCAAACTATAATTAGATTAATGTGGACATTATGGTAGTTATTTAACTGAGTGTAGTGTTTTTGTATTGTGTTAATGTCATTTTGTGGTAAATTACTGTATTATCCTTTAATCCCTTAATTAAGCACTTTTATATGATTTTAGTATCCTGAGTGGAATAATGTGTTTGTAAGAGCAAACAGTCAGAATAAAGTGAGATGATCTGCTGATGATCCTGAATGTCTTGTTGAATGAGTGTTGATAGTCTGAGGCTCATCAATATTAACAGAGCTGCTGAAAAGACTCTTTATTTCATCTCAATAGTTCCTGTTTTCACCTCATTTATTATGATGATGTCTTCACATCTCCTGTAAATTCACACTTAACGCTCATTTAATTGGGCTCAACAGACTGAGGGGGTTTGATGGTGCTTTTAACTTTTTTTTTTCTTTCCATTTATTTATTTATTTATTTTTATATTTAGTAACTGATATATTTTTGATTTTGTCAGATTCTCTGTTCCTACTGCATTTAATCATCAGAGAAGCTCCTCCCACAACAGTCACATCATCAGTGAAGCTCCTCCCACAGCAATCACATCATCAGTGAAGCTCCTCCCCACATCAGTTCATCAATAAATGCTGGAATATCCCCATCAGACTACAAGTGAAGACGAGCATCAGCGCATCAGGAAGAGCTGAAATCTGCAAAGACTGAGTTTATTAAGGAGGACAGTGAGAACACGAGTGATCCAGAACCTGCAGAATGAAACACACTGAAGATCCTGAAGAACAAAGAGGTTGGTGTTTATTCTTCATTCATTCGTGATGCTGGAGAACGTTCATGTTCGGAAGATTCAACACTTCAGCACAGTTAGAGAAACAGTTCACAAGATTAACGGAATGCATGGCTGATATATAAAAAATTGGATGACTAGTAATTTCCTGCAATTTCCAGAATTTCCAGAAAAAACAGAATTTTTAATTTTTGGACAAAAAAGCTCCACAAGTAGTAACCTAGAATACTGTCTAACACAGGGGTCTTCAACTAAAATTGCTTGAGGTCTAGTAAATGAACCCTCGTCCTGAGGTCCGTACAATTATATACCTAAAAACAATAATTTGTTTATTGCAAGACTAAAGAAATTAGTGTAGATAGCATTTGTTCTTAATTTAACAAAATATAATATGTTCTCATATGGACAAAACATGTCTGTTCATATTGTTAAAGCAAACATGGGTAATCCTTCACAAAATTGATCTAATTTTGTTGTTGTTCTGTAATGTCCTTTAAGTTGCTTAGGTACAAAATATCTAAATTCAACCAGTAACCATGTCTGACAAAAAATATGATGAACTAAAAATGGCTTCATATCTAAATCTGCACTGAAAATACATTAATTTCAACACTACAAGTGCTTTTTCCTGCTGAACTGAGATAAATATATATATATAATAAATATAATAATAACAATCAATGAACGCAAATCCCCCCCCCCCCCCCCCCGCAAACTTCATATTTCAGCATATCAAACTTGACATCGCAGCCTGTTCATTATCAACATACAATAGTCAATCTAACACTTTCCATGCAAAATTTTTTCTATATTGGGATCGAGTGAATATGGAAACATTTGTATTCGAATGAGCTACGTGAGCCTAACGCTGGTTACTTTCAGTTTCTCATTCTTGATATGTTATGAATATTGTTACATTTAAAGGATTTTGTGACACGTCGTGCAGAGACAGTGTGAATTAGACTCCCCCTGAAACTGCCTCACAGATACGGCATCCTCAATAAACCTGTCTCTGGTGTGATGACAATCTTTCAAATATTCCTTTTTAATAATTGTTTAATTGATATGTCATCCTCATTATCCTTGATTAGAATGTGCAGGTCAAACCTTCCGATGTCCCGCATTCATATGAGTTTGTATGGAAATCAATGAAATGAAACACAGCATGACCGGACCTTAGTAATGACAGTTTTTAGTCAAATTAATTAAATATCAATCTAAAATTTGGTGACAAAATCATGGCAATGCTGCAAGCGGCAATGTTAAATATTACATTAGATAATTGTGTCATTGATAAAATATATATTTTCTTTGATTTCAGACGTGATGGAAGAGAGCGAGGAGAGTGAAGAACTGAGTGAAGTGGAGGAGGAACATCATGTCAAACCAGGAGAAAAACCTTTGAGTCACTCAAAGACTAAAAAGACATTTATAAAGAAAACAAGAGCCAAGAAATCTAAAACCTGCACTCAGTGTGGGAAGAGTTACAGAACAAAACGTAATCTTGAGCGGCACATGAGAGATCATACTGGAGAGAAGCCATTCTCATGTGATCATTGTGGGAAAAGATTCTCAAGGAAAGATCGTCTAGAGATTCACGTGATGGTTCACACTGGAGAGAAGCCGTTCACATGTGATCAGTGCGGGAATAGTTTCCCACTAAAAGCAAATCTTGATATTCACATGAGGATCCACACCGGAGAGAGGCCGTTCTTATGTGTTCAATGTGGAAAAAGTTTCAATCAATCATCAAACCTTAAAAGTCACATGAAGAGCCACACCGGAGTGAAGCCGTTCACATGTGATCAGTGCAGCAAAACATTTTTTGATGCATCAGCCCTGAAGAGACACATGAGAGTTCATACGAAGGAGAAGCCACATTCATGTTCTATGTGTGGAAAGAGTTTCTCACGGCTGCAACTTTTACATAGACATGATAAAATACACACTGGTGTGAGAGAGTACATGTGCTTTGAGTGTGAGAAGACTTTTTCTACAGGGGGTGAGTTAAAAGTGCACGAGAGGATCCACACTGGAGAAAAACCTCACAAGTGTTCACACTGTGACAAGAGATTCAGTCAGTTAGGAAATCTAAAAACACATGAGAGGATTCACACTGGAGAAAAACCTTACAAGTGTTCACACTGTGACAAGAGATTCAATCAGTCATCAGATCTGAAAAAACACGAGAAGATTCACACTGGAGAGAAACCTTACATTTGTTTACACTGTGACAAGAGATTCAGTCTGTCATCACATCTGAAAACACATGAGAAGATTCACACTGGAGAAAAATCTTACAAGTGTTCACACTGTGACAAGAGATTCAGTGTGTCATCAGATCTGAAAAGACATGAGAGGATCCACACTGGAGAGAAACCTTACAAGTGTTCACACTGTGACAAGAGATTCAGTCAGTCATCAGATCTGAAAAGACATGAGAGGATCCACACTGGAGAAAAACCTTACATGTGTTTACACTGTGACAAGAGATTCAGTGTGTCATCACATCTGAAAACACATGAGAAGATTCACACTGGAGAAAAACCTTACATGTGTTTACACTGTGACAAGAGATTCAGTCTGTCATCACATCTGAAAACATATGAGAAGATTCACACTGGAGAAAAACCTTACAAGTGTTCACACTGTGACAAGAGATTCAGTGTGTCATCACATCTGAAAAGACATGAGAGGATCCACACTGGAGAGAAGCCGCACACGTGTGATCAGTGCGGGAAGAGTTTCTCTTTTAAAAGTCACTTGAAGAAACACATGAAGATCCATGCAGTGGAGAAACCACATCACCACAGTCTGAAATAATTTGGTATTCTTTATGTGCTAAGCCAGTGGTTTTCAAACCTGTCCTGGAGGACCCCCAGCACTGCATATTTTGTATGTCTCCCTCATCTAACACACCTGATTCAACTCATGAGCTCATTAGTGAAGTGAGTGAAGTGAAGTGACGTGTGGCCAAGTATGGTGACTTGGAATTTGTGCTCTGCATTTAACCCATCCAAGTGCGCACACACAGTAGTGAACACACACACACACCGTGAACACACACCCGGAGCAGTGGGCAGCCATATTGCTGCGGCGCCCGGGGAGCAATTGGGGGTTCGGTACCTTGCTCAAGGGTCACCTCAGTCGTGGTATTGAGGGTGGAGGAGAGCGCTGGTATTCACTCCCCCCAACGACAATTCCTGCCGGACCTGAGACTCAAACCCACAACCTTTGGGTTGCAAGTCCGACTCTCTAACCATTAGGCCACAACTGCCCCAATTATTAGAGACTGCAAGACCTGAAGTGGGTGTGTCAAATATGGGAGACATACAAAATGTGCAGTGCTGGGGGCCCTCCAGGACAGGTTTGAAAACCACTGTGCTAAGCAATAAAGTTAGTTTGTGACAGAACAATTTTTTTGACTGCTTGGAAAGTGTCTCATCATAGCAAGAAAGTGTCTCATTATTACGAGACATGGAGGCGTTATTATGAGAGTCTCATTATGAGATGTTACGTCATCAGTGGCTTTCACATCACATACTGTACAAATCTTCCTCACACAGAGGGATTGACTACTTTGACTACTTAATTTTGGTAAAATGTTTTGATACTCAATGTTATCGAGGCAGTTCGGTCAGTGCTTAAAAAGTATTTTGCTCTATACCCAGCCCTACACATCAGAAGGGTCACACTCTGGATTTAGTGTTTTAACTTGGTTTTGTGTTGTGTTGTCATGTACTCGGACTAAATCCTGTCATTCACAATGTTCTAGGTGTGTTAATTCCTCTTCTGCCAGATCTTCTTGTGTGAATTCAGATGAATTGGCCGATCTTTTTATCAGTACCTGGACTTCTACCTTCCATCCAAGCTGATGAAGAAAAAACATCCTTTTACAAAGACTTGATTCCTTGACTTACCTTAAGGACATGCCGACAGCAAGAGGATGATTTGTGAAAGGTTTACAGACAGAAATCCAGTGGATAAACATGGCTCCAGTCGTGGAAGAGGCGTGAGACACTAGCTTGAGTCTGGCCTGTAGGAAAACACATCATCGTCTGTTTCTTCTGCAGAAAGACATCAGTCTGAGCATTACATCTGTGTCTGCTCAAATCATATTGTCATAAAATATATGTATACATCCGAAAATTAAATGTTAATGTATATTGACCTGATTCCTTAGATTGCATCAGTTACACAAAATGTGCCAATAAAATGCATTCCTCATGTAAAAGGAAAAGAAGGAGAAGATCCTAGGGGGAATGAGGAATGTAATATAGTGATTAAAGAGAAAACAATACAATACAATAATAATAATAAATCTACCAAAGGATTTTAGTATTCCAGTACAAATATAATTAATTAATTAATAATTTGTTACATTTATATAGCGCTTTTCTAGGCACTCAAAGCGCTTTATATAGTGTTGTGTGTTTTCTGAGAAAGTGAACAAAAGTAAGCGCGTTTATGCAACAAGAACAAATATCTGTCATTGGGTATGAAAATTATTTGCGTTTGAATTAACTTGATTTTTATAAATCCATTGGCAGATATTTGTTCTTGTTTTAGTTACAAGATTTCTTTTTTTTTTTTTGTAAAATTAATTCAGAAGTTATGGAGATCTGTTGGAAATTATATTTTCAAATTTTGAAGTTTCACTAATAAAACTCATTGTGAGACATTTAGAGAACATATTGATGTGTTATGTTCCCTTCAGTTTATTCTTTAACTGCTCTTAAAATTTAAACGTCTTAAATTTAACTTCACAAAACCTGCAGAAAACCTGGATTTAATAACTTGCAATCAATGTAATTATTAGAAAGTCAAACTATAATTAGATTAATATGGACATATGGTGTTGTGGGATAGTTATTTATCTCAGTGTCATTAGTATGTGTGTGAGATAGTGTGAGATATTACAGCATTGTCTTTCAGTAGAGCAGTTTAATAGTCTTTTGTCATATATCCTGAGTGGAATAATGTGTTTGTAAGAGCAAACAGTCAGAATAAAGTGAGATGATCTGCTGATGATCCTGAATGTCTTGTTGAATGAGTGTTGATAGTCTGAGACTCATCAATATTAACAGAGCTGCTGAAAAGACTCTTTATTTCATCTCAATAGTTCCTGTTTTCACCTCATTTATTATAATGATGTCTTCACATCTCCTGTAAATTCACACTTAAAGCTTATTTCATTGCTGTCAACAGACTGAGGGGGTTTTATGGTCACAAATTATCTCTTGAGTTTATGCTTTATCAACTGTTTTTCTTAGCATTATTTTTATTTGGAAGTGTTAATTTAAGTTAAATTAAGTTATTCATTATTTTCTATATGTCTGCATATTGTATAATGTTTTATTGATTAGAACTGACTTGAGTGTAATCTATGAGAATATTCCCAAATAAATTCTACTATTATATCTGGCTCAGGGCAGAATCCTGAGAGATATTTCAGAGGGGATTTGATGGTCACTAAATGTATTTTTATTTGTCTTTATGCCTTCAAAAGCTTTTCTTACAGTTCTTTTCTAATTTTCTAGATATCTGCCATTACTTTCATGAAGAAACAGAATAATGTTAGTATTATAAAAAAGCTGGTGAAAAGACATTTTACCTCTTTCTCTTGTCTAGTCTAACAGCACTGTAGCAACAATGACCCGATTCAATCAGATTTTGGCCGAATGCATACGTCACCGATGGGCCTTTTCACAGTCTCTCGTGACTTTCCTAATCAAATCAACCACAAACAAAGGACTTTTGTGTGTGATCATGATATCGAAGTTAATTAACAACCAGAGGAGCCATGATGATGTCTGTCGTAAAGAATGTAAAAGAATGGAGCATTGAGTGGTATAGCCCCGAGACATACACATGACTTCACGTCCGCAAACACACACACACACACACACATAGCACGTGGGAAAGAAGACAATTCTTGCATAACACGTGTTACTTAAAACATGGGGACTGAAAGAACTGTCTCAATAATGTTCAAATATCTATAATCCGTTGATTTCATGTCTTTATACAATGTACATAGCTGTCAACATTGAACATTGAAAATAAGGGAGATTTCCCGGAATCCTTCCCCAAAATAAGGGATTTTTTTTTTTACACGATTCTTACCCACAAACTTAAAAAAAAAGCACATCATTAACAGTCTAAAGAGTTTATAACTACACAATATATATTAAAGAGTGACAGACCAATGGATGTGTTTAAAGTGATTTATTTATCACTTTAAACATTACTGTAAACATTACTTATACATTTTAATTTGCTACAACATGTTTTAGCTTAATGTTGGGGGATAGAGTGAGAAAGAAACAGAGAGAAAGAGAGAGACAGAAAGAATGTGTGTAAGAGGCAGTTGAACAAATGGATAGAGACAGTAAAGCCAATCTGGTCACCCTTCCTGGTGTGAAGCATGAGCCCTATTGTATACATATGTGGCTGATTTTGCATTTCGTAACACTTTCTGTGAGGGAGTGTATAGGTGAACCTGACCAGTGTGATTTATTTTACAAAATAGCAATGCACACACAGTGCTGGAATCCAGTGCCATTCGGTTGGATGTAACAATCTTGCTCACCATGCTAAACGCCCTTTCTGAGCTTGCGTTACTGTGTGGTATACATAACAGTATCTTTGCAAGTCTCGCCAACTCACTGAAGCTGTCATTCTTTCCTACAAGGCCCCAGAATCTGTCTATTCTTGGTTCTTGTGGGAGATCTTTGCTATCAGTGACTTGGAAATCAATTAGCTCCTCTCTGAGCCTATCCTCATTCATGAGAAACTGTGGGAACAGGGCACCTAGCCTCGACACTGAGAAAGAAAACAAATTAATTTATCATAACCCTCAAGGTAGATCCTGCCAGCTTACTATCTCTGATTTCTTAGTTAAAAACATTCAGAAATTGCCCTTCCTTCACTCATCACAGATGTACCATACAAAATAAATGTTATCCCTACCAGTGTCTGGACTTATCTCCATTCGAGATCCAGGGTCTAGTATTCTCAAGTCCTTCAGTAGCTGGGAATCAATTGGAAAGCAGGCAAACATCTTGCGTAAAACTGCTTCGTAGAAAGCTCTCACAGTTCTACATGAAATGGATAAAAAAAAACATGGATTTGTGTTAGACATTTCAACGTGGGTTAGAACAGAAGATGAACATTATAATTATATTGTACAAATTAAATCACTTACTGAAAGAATTTGTTCTTAGTTGGAACAGGGAACGCTGCAGTTCTAATGAATGCCTTTGTGTCCCCACCAATGAAGAGGTCCTCGTCTGCCAATTGATGTCCCTCTCCAAAGTTCACTTCTTTGAGAGGGACATCCATAATCACCTTTGCTGGAACAAGGCACCCCAGCATCCGCTTGATAAGCCTGGTCATCTCTTTGTCCAGCTTGTGTATCTGTACCTGCTCTGACTGTAGATAGTAAATAATAGTGAAGTTATGAGGATTATAATCTGTGGTTATCAATTTATTATTGTGACAACTAGGATATGATGACTATACCAACCTGAAAGGCAATATTAAAGTCTGATAGAGGCTTAAGGGCAACACTGAGGAACTTGAAGTACGCCTTAATCAGTGGATCATTGAGATGTTTTGACAGATCCCTAATTTTGGTGTTTGTCTCCACCCCCTCGTGACTGTTAAAATATGCCTATAGATAGGAATATATGGTGAAAAAGAAGATACCATTATACAATATAATTTTAGGTTTGCATATTATATATATAAAAAAAACTGAACACAAAAGGAAATTTAAAAGTGCATTTTATTTTTATACCTAGTTTATCATTATCATCATCATCATGATGTATGGGTAGCATATTAAGTTGATTCGTGAAAACCCCTCATATGGTGCAAGTTACCCGTAGTAACATTTAGTCATTTTTACATTTAGTCATTTAGCAGACACTTTTATCCATAGCGACTTACAAATGAGAGCAATAGAAGCAGCTAGAACAGTCAAGGGCAACAGTATGTAACAGTACGTAAGTGCTGTTACAAGTCTCAGTTAATCTAGCACAGAACTCACAGGACAGAAGTTTTTTTTTTTTTTTTAATAGACAGACAGACAGACAGACAGAAAATGAATAGAATGTTAAGTGCTAATCTTGATTGGTAAGGTACTGCTGGAAGAGATGTGTCTTTAGCCGTTTTTTGAAAATGGCTACAGACTCGGCTGCTCGAATTGAGATAGGCAGGTCATTCCACAGGGTGGGTGCGGTCCAGGAAAAGGTCCGTGAGAGTGATTTCATGCCTCTTTGGGATGGCACCACAAGGCCTTGTTCACTGGCAGAACGTAAGCTCCTGGAGGGAGTGTAAGTCTGCACAAGCGAGTTTAGGTATCTTGGTGCAGAGCCAGTGGTTGTTTTGAAGGCGAGCACCAGTGTCTTGAATTTGATGCGAGCGGCTATTAGGAGCCAGTGGAGACTGATGAAGAGAGGCGTGATGTGTGCTCTTTTTGGCTCGTTAAAGACCACCCTTGCCGCTGCATTCTGGATCAGTTGCAAGGGTTTGACAGTACATGCCGGAAGGCCCGCTAAAAGAGCATTACAGTAGTCCAGTCTGGAGAGAACAAGAGCTTGGACCAGGAGTTGTGTGGCATGCTCTGATAGGAAGGGTCTAATCTTCCTAATGTTTTATAACGCAAATCTGCAGGACCGGGTTGTTGCAGTAATGTGGTCAGTGAATTTTAGCTGATCATCAATCACAACTCCAAGATTCCTGGCTGTCCTGGACGGAGTTATGGTTGATGATCCTAGCTGAATGGAGAGATTGTGATGAAGTGCTGGGTTGGCTGAGACCACAAGCAGTTCTGTCTTTGCAAGGTTGAGTTGCAGGTGATGTTCCTTCATCCAGGCAGAAATGTCTGTTAGGCAGGCGGCGATACGAACACCAACCGTGGGATCATCTGGTTGAAATGAGAAGTAGAGTTGAGTGTCGTCGGCATAGCAGTGATAGGAAACGCCATGTTTCTGAATGACAGATCCCAGTGATGACATGTAGATGGAGAAGAGAAGTGGTCCAAGCACTGAGCCCTGTGGAACTCCAGTGGCTCGATGATGTGACTTATATGTGACTTCTAATGTTAACGTTAACGTTACTAATGTTACCGTATGTAAGTGTTTTTTCGAATTACTCAGTTTGCTGTATTTGCTCAGCGTATTACACACTTACAAGTGGATACATTTCGATTCTGTAGTTATTTTTGGATTTATAATTTTACTGGCTAAGATAATTGTATTTGAATTATAACACGGGCTGTTTTTGCCGCCCGTCCGCACTCAATTGTTATTGGTATTGCTGGATATTTCACTACTCGTGAGTCATAGTTTCGCTTTGGAGCTGAGCCATTGACAGGCTGTTCCCTTGATTGTTTGGGAGAATTACAAAAGTGTCCTCACCTGTTCTGATTGTAGTAATTAGC
Organism: Gobio occitaniae; assembly: GCA_033150135.1. Classification (NCBI taxonomy): domain Eukaryota; kingdom Metazoa; phylum Chordata; class Actinopteri; order Cypriniformes; family Gobionidae; genus Gobio; species Gobio occitaniae. Next base: position 20,048 of record JARQWZ010002105.1, read on the forward strand.
ATCTATTTAATACGCTCGTCCGCGCCAGCGGGAGCGTTCAGCCTCCTCGTGTGAAGACCGAAGAGTGTAAAGACATCGACTCTTCTGCGCGACTCCACTCGAGCAAGGACACCGACAAGGCACTTAAGTATTGCTTTCCTTCTACTTTGCTCACTTTTGTGTTTGCTTGCTTTCATCTGTTTATTTCTCTAACCCTATTCACTATGTGCTTCCAAATCTCTACTATTACCACATACACCCGTAAATCACGCTCAGTACATTCTAGACGCCGTAATCCTAATAATCTGCGTACTGTACCTATTTCCTCTGCTACATTAATGTCCATTCCAATTGGTCTCTGGAATTGCCAGTCTGCTGTAAACAAAGCAGACTTTATTTCATCTCTGGCCACTCACTCACATCTCAGTCTCATAGCTCTAACTGAAACCTGGATCAAACCAGAAGACACTGCCACTCCTGCAGCTCTCTCAAATAATTACACTTTTTCACACACCTCTCGCCCGATTGGGAGGGGCGGAGGTACTGGTTTGCTCATCTGAAAGGATTGGAAATTTGAGCCCATTCCTTCTCTATCTGGCAACTGCTCATTTGAATCACACTCAATCACTATCACTCACCCTGCTAAAATCCATATTGTAGTTATTTACCGCCCTCCAGGTCAACTGGGTAACTTCTTGGAGGAACTGGATATTTTGCTCTCTCACTTCCCCGAGGATGGTACTCCTCTGGTACTGCTCGGTGACTTCAACATCCACCTTGATAAGTCCCAGGCTGCTGACTTCACCACTCTTCTGGCCTCATTTGACCTTAAGCGAGTATCTACTACAGCTACTCACAAATCGGGTAACCATTTGGACCTTATCTACACACGCTACTGCTCCACAGACGTCACTTTAGTTACTCCATTGCACACCTCAGATCACTTTCTCATCACTCTTAACCTTAACGTTACATCAGTAACACTCTTAACGTTACATCAGTAACGTTAACATTAGAAGAGTTTAGATTATTAACTCCATGAAAAGTATGTAGTCTTACCTTTATCACTCTTAACGTTACATCAGTAACGTTAACATTAGAAGAGTTTAGATTATTAACTCCATGAAAAGTATGTAGTCTTACCTTTAATGATTTGTGTAGCCTTCGTTTTCCCCAGAGTGTATTTCTTGGCGATCGCTGAATCCGGGAACATGTCAGCCACACTATGGTTGAAGTCGTCCAAAAAACTGAACGCAACGTTATTTTTGGCAATTAGCATCGACATTTTCACCTCAGCTTTCAGTATTTTATCAGCTTCAGACGAGGCACGGTTCACCACGAATGATGATAATAAAGAAGTTGTGTGTCTAGCTGACTCACTCGCGCGCTTGTTTTTCAGTGATTTGTCGTGCTGCGAAACGTCGTTTTTCCCTCCATGACCAACGCTGAAATTACACCGACAAACTTTGCAGAAGGCATAATTTGGACCTACATGGCTGCTTGTCAGGTAGTGGAAGGTGGTCTCCCATTTACTCAAATATCTGCATAATGTCCTCGGTTTTGGTGGGTGGTTTCTGTGATTTTGACCGTGCATAATTTCAGAAATACCAGCTTTCTAAAGAAATAGAGGCTTACAATTGCCACCCTATTGATTAACTGAAGAGGAGGGGGTTCAGAGAACAATGAAACACTCGCGCCTTCTCTCCACGGATGTGATTGGATCCTTCCATCTGTCGGGCTCGGCCACTCCGTCTATAAAGAACAGAAGTTTATCATTAACTCCTTGCACTCCGCCATCCCGAGGAAAGACGGAAGCCAAGGAAGCCAAGGGAAGCCAGCTTGTTCCCGTGGGAGTTGAGGGTCCACTATTGGCTCGATACGATTATAGATCAGCCTCTCCAGGGTTTTGAATGGAACACAGAGCAGTGAGATGGGTCGGTAGGATTTGGGATCTTCCGCAGGCTTGTTTGGTTTTGGAAGGGCTATAACAGCAGCGCGGCGCCATATCTTCGGGAGCTTGGACCTCCGAAGGCATGTCGAGTAGAATGAGCAGAGCCATACAGATGTTCTTACACTCTGGTGAGTCACAAACTCAGGGTGGATGTAATCATGGCCTGGAGCTTTCCCTTGTTTGGTCTTACTCAAGGCAGTCTGGAGTTCAGCTGTTGTAAATTCCCCTGACAAGTTGGCGTCCACACTAGCTGCTCTATACTGGGAAGTCACCTGGTGTGATATTGTGCGGGCAAAGTTCTTATCAGCATCAGGGAAACAGCTGTTCTTAAGGAGCTGGGATGCGATGGCATTTGCTGTTATTGTTGTTCTACCTGTCAGCTGGTTTATTGTCCGCCACGCCTTACGGCTGGAGTGGGTGAAGTCAATTGACTGAACTACCTCTATCCACCTTGACCTACGGGTGGCATCTAGCTTCTGCAGAAGTACCGTTGCAGATTCTTCAACTTCCTCCCTGGAGCTTGCCTGCTGGTGGACATGCAGGAGGTGGCTGCATTCTCCATCCCAGCCCGGGATGTAATTTGTGTTAAAACCACGGGGGATGGTTTTCCTTGCTGCCCCAAGGAGTACTCTGCAGTAAGCTGCATACCCAGCATCCACGTCAGCGTTGTCTGGATCTGGGAGACAGAATGATGCTTTTTCTGTCTCCTCAGTGAATGACTGCCAATTTGCCTTACGAAAGTTCCATCTCCTGACGGGTTTCCCTACAACTGGCTGCACCAGGGATGGGACCTTTATGATGGACGGTCGGTGGTGTGAGCGGGGGAATCTATCCAGGACACGTCTCTCTGGCTTTTGAGCCGTGTGCCACACAACGAAAGCCAGGTCCGGGTTGGTGTGGGTATTCCAGCGTGCTGAAAAGAAGCTTGGAGGTTCTTTAGGGTCGAACAGCAGCAACGCATTGGCACTGGAGGCCCATTGGCTTAATATCTCTCCATTTGGTGTAGTATGGCTGTAACCCCAATCTATGTGTTGGAAGTGTTACGGCCTAAGCCTTATGAGTGTTGTATATGAATTGTGTGTTTGTGGTCTGATTAGTTTTTTTTCTCTTCTGAGTGTTAGGCTCCGCCCCTGCACACCTGTGTCCTGTCGCTCTAATCGCTCCTGCCAGAGTATATAAGAGAGGATTGAACCAGAATGAGGCGCGCAGCGGTGAATCCCGTGTGCGTCATGATGTCCAGCCGGCCGTTGAAGACAAGTTGTGTTCTATGTGTTGTTCTTTTGGGTTTGATCTATCTGTCAGTGTCTGTGAAGTATATGTTGACTATGGTACAGTTAAGTGTTATTGTTACATGTGGAGAGTAAGGAAGGAGAGATGTGAGTGTGTGCAATCATTTTCCAGTCTTATAATAAATGGTTAAATTGCTTTTGGCCTCGCATTTCCTTTTATGTTCGGACCCCTTATTTAACGAGCATCTTACAATGGGGGTTCGTAACATAAACGGGGGCTCGTCCGGGATCTTGTCCCGATTGTTTTTCTTTTAAGGTTGATTGATTTGATTGACCTACTTGGATTCGGTGGAGTAGATTGGAGGTGATCCTACGTTCTCCGGTTAGAAAGAGTAAGCCAGCAGGGCTGTGTTTAGCGCCAGTCCTGACAACGGTTTGCTGTTTATTGTTTTCTTTATTATTTTAGTTTGTTGTTTTTGGAGGTATTCCGGGGGAGAGAGAAGTCTCTTAATCGGTACCCTCTGAAGACTAGTGAGGTTCTAGTTAGATTGATGGTTAGGTAAGTAGGTCCGGAGTGCGTTGGATTTTTCCTCATTGTCTATACATTGATTCTTTTCTTTTCCAAAGATGGCAACATTTGAGTTAAGCCAATTTATAGAGCAACCTAGTGTTGAAGTATTAGAGACATGTCGTAAAAATGATTTGTTTCTTATTGCTCAACATTATGAGATTTCTATCTCTAGAACACTGCGTAAAGACGTGTTAAAAGCTTGTTTAGTGAATAGTTTGATTAATAAGGGGGTATTTCCTTCTAGGGAGACTGTTCCTGTTGCAGCAGAGGAGTTTGCGGCACCGGCTGCAGGAAGTCCTCCCTTATGCATGTCGATTGGTGATCCAGTTACTCCATTGATTGGGGTTGGTGCGGGGGTAGGTCCGTCTGTTTCAATGCCTAAATTTGAACCTTTTTCACTTTCTACAGAGGCATCACCGGGAGTTCGGTCGGATCCACGTCTAAAGTTACGTCTGGCACGGTTACAACTGGAGACTCAGGATAGAGCTCAGGCGAGACAAGATGATTTGAAACGTCAGATTGAAATGTATCGAATCGATGCAGATACAAAAGTGCGACTGCGGCAGTTGGAATTGCAGGCTGTTCCAGAGGTACCTAAAAAATCTATTTTTAAAACATCTAGTTTGAAGAGTAGTTCTGAGACATCAGCTGGTCCATCAGATTCGAGTATTAATTCTGTGTCGGCTGGTACTACATCTGAGTGTGTAGCGGCACCGTTTTCAACACATTTTGATGTGGCTAAAAATATCTCTATCGTTCCACCCTTTCGTGAGAAGGAAGTTGAAGCGTATTTTCAAGCTTTTGAACGAGTGGCTGTTGCTTTAAGATGGCCAAACGAAGTTTGGGCGTTAATGTTACAATGTAAACTATCTGGTAAGGCGCAAGAGGTGTGTGCATCTCTCTCGTTAGAGGAAAGTGTGCAGTACGATGCCGTGAAAACTGCCATTCTACGGGCATATGAATTGGTGCCGGAGCATTATCGACAGCGATTTCGTACCACGAAGAAGGCCGCGTCTCAAACGTTTGTCGAGTTCGTTCGTGAAAAGGGCATTTTATTTGATAGGTGGATTAAAGCGTGCAAGGTAACTGACTACAATTCTTTGCGAGAACTTTTGTTGGTTGAAGAATTTAAAAACTGTGTTTCAGAACGTACTGCGTTGTACTTAAACGAACAAAAAGTCAGCACGGTACAACAGGCTGCTGTGTTAGCTGACGAGTACACTTTAATGCACAAAACTGTGTTTTTTAAGCGTTCATCTGATTCTGGGGGTCCCTCATCGAAAGAAAATGAGAATTTTTCTGATTCAAAAAATAAATGGGTTCCTACCAGTCCGAAGTCTAATAGAGAGTGCGGTTATTGTCATAAAATGGGACATGTGATGGCTGAGTGTCGTACTCTAAAACGGAAACAAGAGCGACAAGAGTCCTCTTTTCAGCCTCGAGGTTCTGTTTTAGTGAAAACTTTGTCTCCGTCGGTCTCGGGTTCTCCTGCCACACCTGATAGCTGTTTTCAGCCTTTTATGTTCGATGGATTTGTATCATTAACTGATAACGTCGAAGGTCGGAAACCGGTAAGAATCCTCCGTGATACAGGAGGGTCTCAGTCCTTTATATTATCAGATATTTTGGATTTTTGTGCTGAGTCGGCGTGTAATACCAGCGCAATCGTGCAGGGTATTGAAATGGGTTTTGTGCCCGTTCCTCTTCATCGCGCATACGTCTCTTCTGATTTAGCGTCTGGGTGTTTTGAGGTTGCAGTTCGTCCCTCTTTACCTGTGAAAGGTGTTGATTTTATCATGGGAAACGACATAGCTGGAGGTAAGGTAATGCCGGTAGTGCAAGTGATTGATGTTCCGTGTAATGATTCGCAGGCTGATGTACTTGCTAAAAAGTTGCCACAGGTGTTTAGTGCTGTTGTGACGCGAGCCCAAGCTAAGCATGATATGCAAGAAAGTAATGCTCTCTGCGATTCCGTCTTCTCAAAGATTTTGAAAGATGATATTCTTTCTGAATCTTCAGACGCGTCTAAAATGACTTTGAGCTCATCCCTCTGCTTTGATCTTGCTGCTGATTTGCCCGTCTCGCGTGAAACTCTGATTGAAGCTCAGAGAAATGACTCCTCATTAAACAACTGTCGTGCAAGTGTTGAAAATGAGATGACACCGCTGCGTAACCAACAGTTCTACTGGAACGATAATGTGCTCATGCGTAAGTGGAGTAGATTGCTGAATCCTGAGCAGCGGGAAGATTGGAATGCGGTGCATCAAATTGTGGTACCTTTGAAATATCGACCACATGTGTTAAGTCTGGCCCATGACCATCCTTGGTCTGGACACCTTGGGATAACCAAGACCTATAACCGGGTGCTCCAACATTTTTTCTGGCCAGGGTTGAAATCTGATGTCGTAAAGCATTGTAAGACATGCCATACTTGTCAGGTTAGTGGAAAACCTAATCAGGTGGTACCGCTTGCTCCTCTCTGCCCTATTCCTGCAGTTGGCGAACCATTCGAACGCGTTCTCGTTGATTGTGTGGGCCCACTTCCTCGTGCTAAGTCTGGCTGTCAATATTTATTGACAATCATGTGCGTAGCAACACGTTTTCCAGAAGCCATTCCGTTACGGAACATAACAGCTAGGATGGTAACAAAAGCTTTAATAAAGTTTTTTACAACTTTCGGGTTGCCGAAAACTGTCCAAACCGATCAGGGTTCAAATTTCGTGTCTCGTGTGTTTCGTAACTCCTTAAAGGCTCTTGGAGTGTCTCACGTCGTGTCGAGTGCCTATCACCCTGAGTCGCAAGGGGCTTTGGAGCGCTGGCATCAAACATTAAAATCTGCGCTGCGCAAATATTGTTTAGAGACTGGGAATGATTGGGACGAGGGAGTTCCATTAGTCTTATTTGCGGTGCGTGAGGCACGACAGGACTCGCTGGGGTTTAGCCCGTCAGAGCTCGTGTTCGGGCATAATGTCCGGGGACCCTTAAAGATGTTGAAGGAGGAATTCCTCTGTACAGGTTCGTTCGCTAGGACTAATGTTCTTGATTTTGTCTCACGTACTCGTGAGCGTTTGCGTAACGCTTGTACTGTGGCGAAGGAGGCACTGTCTCTTTCCCAAAAGAAAATGAAGAAACGCTTTGATCGAAAGGCAGTTGTGCGTGATTTTCTGCCAGGAGAGAAGGTTTTAGTGCTGTTTCCCATTCCTGGGTCCACTCTCTCTGCCCGTTTTTCTGGCCCTTATGTGATCAAAAGTAAGTTGAGTGAAACTGATTACATCTTATACACTCCAGAACGGAGGCGAAAAACTCGTTTATGTCACGTGAATATGTTAAAACCCTATTTATGTCGTGTTGAACCAACAGAGAACAGCGTTGAGGGTTTGGCCTGTGAACCACTGACTGAGGTAACCACGGAGCATGTTTCATTGCTAACTTATACCTTGCCTACCGACAGGGAAGATGATGGGTTGAATGTACCTATGGAAGTTTTGAAAGGAGGATGTTTTGAAAATTCAGAAGTTTTATCTTTGCTTTCCTCTCAGCTGTCCTATTTAACGATCGAACAGCGAGGAGACGTAATGAAGCTGATAGACAGTTTTCCGAGTTTGTTCAATGACGTTCCCCCCGGTACTAATATCATCCAACATGACATAGAGGTCGGCAGTGCATTACCACTCAAGCAACATGCTTATCGCTGTCCAATAGGTAAGAGGGAAGCGATGAAACATGAAGTGAAGTATTTATTGCAGAATGGTTTCGCTGTTCCGAGCAATAGTCCATGGAGCTCGCCGTGCGTTCTGGTACCAAAGGCTGATGGGTCTTTTCGTTTTTGTACCGACTTTAGAAAGGTCAATTCTGTCACCGTGGCTGATGCTTTCCCGTTACCGCGTATTGATGATTGCATTGACAATCTTGGGGGCGCAAAATATATCACTAAGTTAGACCTGCTGAAAGGCTATTGGCAGGTGCCTCTAACGGAGCGCGCTTCTAAGGTCTCCGCGTTTGTAACACCTGACGCTTTTCTGCAATATACACGAATGGCTTTCGGTCTTCGGAATGCACCGGCAACGTTTCAGCGTTTAATGTCAACGGTCTTAGGCGAGGTTCCTAATTGCAATATTTACTTGGATGATGTAGTCATTTATTCGTCTACATGGGCTGAACACATGTTGACCTTATCTGATGTGTTTCGCCGTTTAGAAGCTGCTTCCTTAACGTTAAATCTCAAGAAATGTGAATTCGTTAAGGCTTCTGTCACATATCTAGGGAAGCAGGTGGGAAATGGTCAGGTACGGCCCTCGGATGTAAAAGTGGCCCTGTCGCTATCCAGTACCTACTACGAGAAGAGAACTGCGCAGATTTCTGGGGATGGTTGGCTACTACCGTTGTTTTGCAAAAATTTCTCGAGTGTTGTTGCCCCCTTAACTCAACTGTGTAGTCCTAAAGTGTGTTTCAGCTGGACTAACGAGTGCCAGCAGGCATTTCTCTCTGCGAAATCTCTTCTTTGCAGTGCACCTGTGCTGTCTGCCCCAGATGTGACTCGTCCGTTCCAGCTTGAGGTGGACGCTAGTGGGGTTGGAGTAGGAGCTGTCCTGCTACAGGAGGGTGCTGATGGAATCGGTCACCCCGTGTCGTACTTTTCAGCTAAGTTTAACCGTCCTCAGTTGAATTACTCAACAATTGAAAAGGAAACCTTAGCTATGTTGTTGGCGTTGCAACATTTTGACGTTTATGTGGGGTCTAGCTCTTGTCCAGTCGTTGTGTACACGGATCACAATCCGTTGGTATTCTTGAGTAAAATGTATAACCATAATCAACGGCTGATGCGTTGGGCTTTAATAGTTCAGCCCTATAATTTAGAGATCCGGCACAAAAGAGGATTGGACAACGTGGTGGCAGACGCTTTGTCTCGTGGATTGGTTTAGGGTTTTGTATGTTTTTTGTTTCAGAATCAGCTTCCTGTTCCCTTTTAAGGAAGGAAAGAGGAAAATCCCTGATTCTTCCGTTAAGGGGAGAAGTGTTACGGCCTAAGCCTTATGAGTGTTGTATATGAATTGTGTGTTTGTGGTCTGATTAGTTTTTTTTCTCTTCTGAGTGTTAGGCTCCGCCCCTGCACACCTGTGTCCTGTCGCTCTAATCGCTCCTGCCAGAGTATATAAGAGAGGATTGAACCAGAATGAGGCGCGCAGCGGTGAATCCCGTGTGCGTCATGATGTCCAGCCGGCCGTTGAAGACAAGTTGTGTTCTATGTGTTGTTCTTTTGGGTTTGATCTATCTGTCAGTGTCTGTGAAGTATATGTTGACTATGGTACAGTTAAGTGTTATTGTTACATGTGGAGAGTAAGGAAGGAGAGATGTGAGTGTGTGCAATCATTTTCCAGTCTTATAATAAATGGTTAAATTGCTTTTGGCCTCGCATTTCCTTTTATGTTCGGACCCCTTATTTAACGAGCATCTTACAATGGGGGTTCGTAACAGAAGTTAAAGTCCCCTGCATAGATGGCGGGTGCAGGTGCCGGTGGAAGTGATGCCATGGTCAGCATTGATGGTGGGGGCTTGTAGACATTGACAACCGTTGTGGTCTGCACCTTAGTGGACAGCCATTCAATACTCGAGCCTGGTGGAGATTGGCCAGTGGCTGTCCAACTAAGGTTGTTCCTTACAAAGGTTGCAAGTCCGTGCTGTTTGCTGTGGATGGACCCAGCAAGCTGGAAACCGGGCAGCTTGAGGATGTTATCACTGTCACGGTGTGTCTCCTGGAGGAGGACGGCTGCTACTTTGTGGGAGTCAGCGAGGTGGTAGATGACTTCCATTTTTGCGGTGGTAAGGCCCTCTACATTAAGTTGGAACACCGACAGACCTTGGTACTCGATGGTCGGGATGGTCACTCGTCCTGACATGGACGCACCATATCCCTTCGGTCTCTTGCACCTCGGTCTGCCAGCTAGATGATGACTGGTTGGCGACATTAGTTTCGCAAGCTGGTCTTGCACCATTTCTTGCTACTCACGGAGGGGGCCTCTTTCCCTTTGATTTTATTCGTTAAGTTTGATTTTTCCTTGTTTGTACCATATCGTTTGTTTCTCCTATATATATGCATATTTACCCCCGTGTGATTCGTCATATATATATATATATATATATATATATATATATATATAGAGAGAGAGAGAGAGAGAGAGAGAGAGAGAGAGAGAGAGAGAGATGCATTTAGTGCATATGTATGGCCATGGTTTTTGCTACAAGTAAGAAAAGAAACTGAAATGGGACAGCCTTGTCGTATGCCTCCCCAGGTGAAAAAGAAATATATTTAAATTGTGCTTTTTTGGACATATTTATTATATTTAAATTATACTATACTAAATGCATATTAAATGTATTATTTTGAAACAACTTTAAGTATATTAAGTGCATTTTAAGATATGCTTATCAATTTTAAGCTATTTGCAATATATTTTAATATATTAAATTGTGCTAAAATGGAACAACTTTAAGTACATTAAGTGCAATTTAAATGCATTTCTTTAAAATGAATTTAAAATATATTTTTAATAATTAATTTTAATGCACTTCAAGAACATTTTAATAGCATTTTTAGTACATTAGAAATGCATTAGTATTACACTTCTAGTATATTATAAAGCTGTTTTTTTCAGTATTAAAAATGGTATAAAAAGGTGCAAAATTATTAAATATAAATGTAGACACGTACACACTTTGAAATCTAGAACACTTTAATGTACTATATCATTATATACATTACAAAATAAATTCCTTGAGTACATTAACCTCTTAACAAGCGCCCCATTTTTTAGGAATTCTTTGAAAATGATATACCCAAATGAAAATGTCTGCAGCTCTTAAACCCTATGGTCTATATTCATAAACCTGGTCTTATTTTAAACTAGACACTTGAAATATTGCTACCCAAGAGTCATAATAACTCAAAGTAATATGGGAACAGAGTAATATACATGTAAATATACATGTAAGTGACTCACGTTTTTTGTTTTCACTTAGGGAAAAAAATATTATAATTTAATGTTAAGAGCCTGAAAATAACTTAAATATAAAACTGAATGTCTAATCATGTCATGATTCAAATATGAGGATGATTCTCTCAGTAATGTAGCTTCTGTGAGCTTTTATGTCAAGAAAAGTCTAGGCGTCATTTCAAAAAGGCCATTTATTTCAGAACATTTGCTATTGTAAAGAGTAGTTTTTCATTCAAATAAATCTGCAATATACTACTAATTATAATGGATAAACAGTTACTGAAAAACTAAAGCAACTATTTACAGAGATTACAAAGTGTAAAAAACTCATTTAGCTGATGGGAAGCATCAGTAAGAGACAGCGCGCTCCACTGCAGTTGCGCCATGGAGAACGCGCAGCCAGGGCACAAACAGTATTCACCAAAGCCTACTTATCAAATCAAATCAAATCACTTTATTGTCACACAGCCATGTACACAAGTGCAACAGCAGGTGAAATTCTTGGTGCAGTTCCGAGCAAAATAGCAGTCATGACATGTACAACATTTAAAGCAGCATCAGATTACACATCTGATGCGCCCACAATTACTCACAGCACAGTAAACACTACAATAAACAATAAATAATTTACACAATGTGAGTGTAGTTCTCACAGCTTTAACCAATATACACATACTTACAATATAATTTACACAATGTGAGTGTAGTTCTCACAGCTTTAACCAATATACACATACTTACAATATACATATACTTTAAACAATATACACTAAACATACATTAAACAGTATACATTAAGCTATAATAATAATAATAATATACAATGTACAGTATCCATTATTATTCACAGTAGAGATACAATAGGTGCTATATGATAAATGATAAATAATAAATGATAAATAAATGTGTATATAATGTGTGTGTATCTACAGTGGGTTGTGCTGAGTGATATTCTGTCCAGTGTGTGTTATGATCCCGATGGGTCAAGAGTTAAGGAGTCTGATTGTTTGTGGGAAGAAGCTGTTCTGGAGTCGGCTGGTGCGTGATCTGATGCTGCGGTACCGTCTGCCTGATGGCAGCAGTGAGAGCAGCCCATGGTTCGGGTGGCTAGAGTCTCTGATGATCCTCTGAGCTCTCTTCACACATCGCCTGGCGTAAATGAAAGCTCTAGCATAAGTTCTGCTGGGGAGACTCAATTACTACGTCACTTATTGCCTTCATTCTAACCCAATTATATTCTCATGCTCACCGTATAAAAGCCCGGTACTTACACATGTTTGAGTTCGCAGATACTGAAGCGACGATTACGCAGATCTGAAGCGACGATTACGCAGATCTGAAGCGACGATTACGCAGTTCCGTAGCGGTCGATCGCTGGTCCTATTTTAAAGTTATTAATATGCACACAGTGGCGTTCTAAGTCCATGTCAGCCATCATTCTATTCACCGGGCTGTCGTGGCAACAGACACGAGTGCTTTCACTAACGAGAGCAATCTCGCGATCAGATTCAGAACAATCACTTCCACGGAGGACTATTGGGCATGTTATCAAAGACACGGCTGTGATCTTCATCACCATTCTGGCGTCATCTCTACATCAGCATTCACCACAGTGATATGTATATGATTATACATTCCGATGCTGATTTGGTGTAGTATTGTACTCTTTCTCAAATTTTGTCGCAAGAATGTCTGTACAGTGCAGACACAAGCATCATATGAGACGCGCACAAGTGTCTGCCGGTCTGCTCGTACAACGTGTGCGCTCGTTAGGGCTCACTTGTGTCGTAATCCATAGTGCTGTAAATGATTCGCATGACAACGGCCTGTATTGATGGCAAATTGTTTAGAAAAGCTGAAACAAATCAGATGGCACAGCATATTAGCCTCTATCACTCTCCCTATGAACGCAAGGAACCCAACATGAGTTTAAAGCAACATGCACCCAGTTAATCGGGGCTCATGATTAACAGAGTTAAGCTGGAATCGCAATGGGTTCTGTATTATCAATCAATACATTGAATTAAATATGCTAATTGCTCAGGATAGTTTTAAGTAGGCTACAGCACCGACATCAGTGCTTTGATCCGCTCTCATTCAATGGTGTTATTCTCTTGCAGCACTGTGAGTTCGTCACATACAACATGCAATTAAAACTGACACAACATAGTTTTAAGCTTAAAAGTGTTTTTGGGCTGTCATCCAGCAGAGTACATCATCTGCTCAATCATACGGGGCACCCAGCGTTGAAATGGTTTCCCTTAGTGATTTGACATGGCTTCCTTTCTGATGAGGAAGTACTGTAGCGTTCTGTGTTCCATAAAGGTGTCGTCTTATTGCATTATAAATATGCGCTATATTATATATTAGTCAATTGAAATAAACACGTTATGTATAGTAATTGATGCTTTGTTTTCACTTAACTCCAGTTAATTACTTGTGTTTTATTCAGCTGATATCTGTATACCTCTTTCTATTTTAGTAACTTTAGAATTTAGTATTACGGTTCACTTGGTCCTTCCGTGCTAGGACGCCATGGCTGCAACTTGTATAAAACAAATGTGTATCTCGCTTGTACTCACAGCACCATAGATCAGGTAAGGTTTGCATACTAAACAAGTTTTCGATATTCGATTGCAGCACTAATATATTTCCGTACTCTATCGACCCGTATTACATAAGATTGCATCTAAATCGCAGCACGGGAACACTTATTCAAATCTTTAATGAAAACAGTAAGTGAGCAGAGTGTGCTCCCTTTATAAATGCACGAAACCGTCGGAAGTGCTTTAGTTCAGATAAACTCCTACACTAGTGGAAACTGCTGCGGTCAATCTACACCGAATCATGATCTATTGCATGCTCTATTCTTCGTTGGTCAAATGTATGCACTAGAAGGCAGTATTAGCCAGCGAACAAGCGCTGAACCATTCAAATGTGATCGCGTGTATTGTCATGTTAACTCCTCCAATTCGTCACTGCATCCAAGCGCTCAACAGACCTTACATTGCATTATGCATTTGGCAGACGCTTTGTCCGGGCGACTTGCATTGAATTCGGGGTGCACATTCGGTATTCTGTCCGGTCTTGCTTTCCCTGGGAGCCGGGCCCGTGGCTTGGCGTTGCTGGTGCCGCCCTCTACTGTTCGAGCTACAGGAAGACATGTCTGTAATCGGCTACACTGCACCATTAACGCCAACATTTTCAGTTATTCAGTCTAAAACAATATACAGGGGAGTAAATATAGCGTTGACTGTTGACTCAGTCTGCACATGAGTGTTGATTTCCGGGTTCACCGCAAATGACAAGCTCTCTCGCAGTGAGCTTTTCTCTTCACTAAAGCTGGCACACAGTGCGCTTATAATCTTTGTGATTCGTTGCTTTTCAGACTGCGATCTGATGTCATGCTGTGGGATTTCAGTGCATTAATGCCAGGTACGTTAATCAGATCCACGAGGACTTGTCCGGAGTTTACATCAACCCATTCACCTTAGTGAAATTATGCAGGCCAAAATTTTATCATGGCGTTGGTGAGTATGTCAAACTAACTATTATAGACTTCAGATGTTATTCCAGGGTCAAAGGAATTTTTAGGATCGTGATATTCGTCTCATACTGCCAAATGTGGCCACAATCACACAGTATTATCCTGGCTTAGGTTATCAAATGATGAATTTTTTCATAGGTTCAGTAGCCGTGCCGGGTCCCATATAGCTAGCTATGGTTTTATTAGTTAGTAAAGCTTAAACATATAAAACATTCTTATCCTTTTGCAAGGGCATCGTCTGATGTTCTCAATCACATGCCCATGTTATGTTTGTCATGATGTCTGGTTTATTTTCTTTAGGGGCTCTCTTAGCAGGTTGACGGTTAGATGGTGTTCTATCAAGACGTGAGCGGGAGTTACGCAAGGGTTTAGAATCCCCCTAATTGCAGATGGAAGAAATACGTTCTCCAACTCGCACGTGCATGGGACATTTTTTCAGGTCAGTGTTGTTACGAACATAGTTCAATGAGTGGAGTTGGCATCCTCTACCAAGGTCTCCTCTATTAAGTATGCGGGATGCCATGATGGTCAAGATGGTTTTCTTCAGCAATCCCAGCTCAGTCTTTCGGTAGGCGTTTTGTCTCTCCATCCGCAGCTACAGCGTTCCCTCTTAGAGCGAACATCGTCCAAGACTTCAGACGGCTCTGCCATAAGCCAACCCGGACCCAGCACCCTGTCCTCCCCTAGCAGCATTAATATTATATTAAACTATCTGCTAATTTAGGCTAGAAAATATATTCCTAAAAGTGTCGCTTCCTCAACTTTCAAAACTTACACGTCCGCATCGTCAGTTTTTTTTTTCTATGTTCTGTTTCGCCTCAAATGTCAGGATTTCCCACTTTGATTTTGACCATTTGTTCCCTTCTCATCTTATAATAAAAAAAAAAAAAAAAAAAAAAAAGACCTCTTACATCCGCCGACTCCTCGCTGGCATCAAATCCTATGCAAAAATCTATAGTCCTAATTTTTCAAGTCTTTTCTCCGAAACTTCCTTTTGTTTACTCCTTAAAGGCTTCGCTAAATCCTCTAGTAAACAAATAGATAAACGTCTGCTCATTACTCTCCCGTAGCGGCATAGGTTTATCAGTTCCGTCCGCAACGGTCTCTTTCCTTTTACATCAATATTCTGCTAGTAGCAGTGTTTCTAGTTGCTTTCTACGGTTCATGCGTCCAGGCGAATTCTCCTCAGATACTAATACATTTGATCCTACCTTTGGTATTTCCTTTTCTGATATTCGTTCTCACCTAATCGCTCCACTCTAATTCTTAAACATAAAAAAAAAAATAAAAAAAAAAACGCTCAAGGCTACGGCGTCACCTCATCTTTCTTAAAATCAATAATGATTTTTGTCCATTCATCTATGGTCAAATTCCTTAAAAACCACCCTAAAACTTCTAATTATGCCCCTCTCTTTATCTTACCTAACGGCGCACCTCTTTTCAAAAGGCTGGTTCAGAACTCAGTTAAACTGCCGGTTAAAGCTGCAGTCTATCCCCCTCTCTCTACACCGGCCACTCATTCAGAATCGGGGCAGCTACTACAGCAGCTGAACGAGTAATCCCCATGCCGGCCATCAAAGTTTGGGTAGATGGTCTCCTCGGCCTTTGAATCATACAAAAGACCCGATTCTAAAACCATTCTTCAAGCCCAGCAAGCTCTACAGTAACCATAAGGTAAATTCTTATGCAACTACTGGTGGTGGTGTCATAATCATATTTCCCTCATCCAGTTATCATTCTAGCCAGCACTCCTCAACGACTTCTAGTCATCTAATATGTGTGGCCTAGCGGCTCTGTTCAATGTGGCCTCGTCTCTATGTGGCTGTAGCAGCCGTTGTGCCTTTGTTACATGTTCGTTATTTAAATAATCTTAAGTTAATAATATTATAAAAAAAAATAAAATAAAAAAAATTTGAACTTGAATGTCTTATTTAATGCGATATTTTTGTTCTATGTGGTCTCCTGTGACCGTGTAGCCTAATGTGGCCTTGTCTCGTGGTCTTGTGGCCATTAAGCATGGCATGTTCTGTGTGGCCTAGCGGCTCTGTCTCGTTGGCCTCATTCAGTGTGGCTTAGCAGCCTTGTGGCCCGGCGGGCCTCGTCTCTGTGGTACAATGTTGCCTTGTTCCATGTTCGGCCTTCAAGGGCGCGGCCTTTATGGCTTCGTTTCGTGTGGCTTAGTGGCCATCGTCTGTATGTCTCGTCTAAGTGTGGGATTATGGTTTAGGAAACATTCTATGTTCTGTGTGGTCTACTGTGACCGTGTAGCCTAATGTGGCCTTGTCTCGTGGTCTTGTGGCCTTCATGGCATGGTTAAATGTGGCCTAGTGGCCTTGTATTCAAGTATGTCTGTCTATGTGTGGCATTAGTGGCCTTGTGGCCACGTGGGCCTCGTGTTCATGTGGGGCTTGGCGCCTTGTGGCATATGTTTGCCTTGTCCTTTAAAAAGATGCCTGATCGGCCAGTGGCCCCCCTGGGGCATATGTTTAATGTGGCTTAGATGCCGTAGTCTCGTGTGGTTTGTATTAGTGTGGCACTAGTGGCTTGGTCTTGTCCTCAAAAGATGCCAATAGTGGCCAGTCGCCCCCTGGGGGCATAAGTCTTCGTGTATAAAAAAAAAAAAAAAAAAAAAAAAAAAAAAACATTTCTAGCCAAGTGGCTTCGTCCACGTGCAGTCCAGTCTTACCTCGTCTCTTTGTGGCATTAGCGGCCGTTGTGGCTTAGAAGCCTCGTCTCTGTGGTCTGTATAGGCCGGGTGGCTCATCAAGGCCTTGTCTCTGTGGTCTATAAAGGCCGTGTGGTCCAATGAGGCCAGATTATGTGTGATTTATGTACGGCCCTAGGTGGCCTGCTATATGTGGTCCAATGTGACCGTTCTATTATAGCCAATGCGGCTCTGTCGGTGTGGTCCAATGAGGCCGTGTGGTCCAATGAGGCCGTGTGTGGTCCAATGAGGCCGTGTGGTCCAATGAGGCCTGTTTATTATTTTTGCCAAGGCGGCTGTTGTATGGTCCAATGAGGCCTTGTCTCTGTGTTTTCCTAGGAGTGAACTGGCAATATATTAAAAAAAAAAAAAAAAAAAAAAAAAAAACCTACATATATAATAAATATATAATACGACTAATAATAATAATACAAATAAATAAATTGTCTTTCCATTAAGCTATAGGCATGCCGTATCTCTTCACATCTTAATTCTACCACATAGTAACTTTTTTCTCCTTTTTTCAGGAACCCCAGGATTCTAGACCGGTGGGTATACTCAGTAACCAACTTTTGGGGGTTGGCGGGCCCCGTCCCGGTGTATTCATACTCCACCTACTTTTGGGGGTCGGCTGCGCCCCTGCCCTCGTCTTCAGGCAGGAAATGCAGATCCGATACCCTCGGATTATGCCTACGGACGGGGCCTACGCCAAATTGACTTTGTATATTATTAGCTTGCTGAGCTATTATTAAATGCACTATTGTCGATATAATTCTCCCGAGTCTTTCCTGCAGAAATGAAAGCTCTAGCATAAGTTCTGCTGGGGAGACTCAATTACTACGTCACTTATTGCCTTCATTCTAACCCAATTATATTCTCATGCTCACCGTATAAAAGCCCGGTACTTACACATGTTTGAGTTCGCAGATACTGAAGCGACGATTACGCAGATCTGAAGCGACGATTACGCAGATCTGAAGCGACGATTACCCCCATCCTCCCCACCACCACCAGGATGGTCCTGTCCATACCTCCCGGGGGGTCGGCTGCGCCCCTGCCCTCGTCTTCAGGCAGGAAATGCAGATCCGATACCCTCGGATTATGCCTACGGACGGGGCCTACGCCAAATTGACTTTGTATATTATTAGCTTGCTGAGCTATTATTAAATGCACTATTGTCGATATAATTCTCCCGAGTCTTTCCTGCAGAAATGTCCTGGAGGGAGGGAAGCTCACCTCCGATGATGCAGCTGGCCGTGCGCACTACCCTTTGCAGGGCTTTGCGGCTGCGGGCGGTACTGTTGCCGTACCAGGTGGTGATGCAGCCAGTCAGCAGGCTCTCTATGGTGCTGCTGTAGAACCGTGTGAGGATGTGGCGGCTCATTCCAAACCTCCTCAGCCGTCGCAGAAAGAAAAGGCGCTGATGAGCCTTCTTCACAACGGCCTCGGTGTGGACGGACCATGAGAGTTCCTCTGTGATGTGGACACCGAGGAACTTGAAGCTGCTGACTCTCTCCACCGGTGCTCCATCGATGGTGATGGGGCGGTGTTCTCTCTCATTCCTCCTGAAGTCGACCACCAGCTCCTTGGTCTTGCTGACGTTGAGGGAGAGGTTGTGCTCCTGACACCATCGTGTCAGAGTGAGCACCTCCTCTCTGTAGGCCGTTTCATCATTGTCAGTGATGAGACCTACCACCGTCGTATCGTCAGCAAACTTGATGATGGTGTTGGAGCTGTGGGTTGCCACACAGTCATGTGTGTACAAAGAGTACAGGAGTGGGCTGAGAACACAGCCCTGAGGGGCTCCAGTGTTGAGAGTCAGTGGTGAGGAGATGTTACTGCCCATTCTGACCACCTGGCGTCTGTTTGACAGGAAGTCCAGGATCCAGCTGCATAACAAGCTGTTTAAGCCGAGAGCCCGGAGTTTAATGTCAAGTATGGAGGGCACAATGGTGTTGAATGCTGAGCTGTAGTCCACAAACAGCATTCTCACATATGTGTTCCTCTTTTCCAGGTGGGAGAGAGCAGTGTGAATTGTTGATGAAATGGCATCATCAGTGGAGCGGTTTTTGCGGTATGCAAACTGCAGTGGGTCCAGTGAGGGGGGGTGAACAGAGCAGATGTGGTTTCTGACTAGTTTCTCAAAGCATTTGCTGATGATGGGGGTCAGAGCAACAGGACGCCAGTCGTTTAAGCAGAGTGTTTTTGACTGCTTAGGTACAGGAACAATGGTGGACGTTTTGAAGCATGTGGGGACCACAGACAGGGAGAGGGACAGGTTAAAAATGTCCGTGAAAACTCCAGCCAGTTGGCGCGCGCACGCTCTGATGACGCGGCCGGGAATCCCGTCTGGACCCGCAGCTTTACGGACGTTCACCCGCCGGAAGGATCGGGTTACATCCGCTTCAGATACGGAGAGTGCACTAACCTCTGTATCTTCAGCCGCGAGCTCTCTCTCCGCGAGGGCGGTGTTAGTTCCCTCAAAACGAGCATAAAAGGTGTTGAGCTCGTCCGGGAGAGAGGCAGCGGTGTTCACGGTGGAGTTTGTGTTCCCTTTATAGTCTGTGATGATGTTAATTCCCCTCCACATGCTTCTGGAGTCAGTGGAGTTGAACTGTCCTTCAATCTTGTCCCTGTACTGGCGTTTTGCTGCTTTGATTGTTTTCCGGAGGGCATAACTTGCTTGTTTATGCTCCTCCGCATTACCGGAGTTAAAGGTGAGGGACCGCGCGTTGAGTGCCGCGCGAACATCCCCATTTATCCACAGCTTCTGGTTTGGGTACAGCCGAATGGTTTTGGTCGGAACAACGTCATCTACGCACTTCCTGATGAAACACGTTACGCTATCAGCGTAGACCTCGATGTCGTCATCAGAGGCCGACCGGAACATCTCCCAGTCCGCGTGATCAAAACAGTCCTGTAGCATAGAGTCCGATTGGTCCGACCAGCACTGGATGGTTCTGAGGGCGGGTGCTTCCTGTTTCAGTCTCTGCCTGTAAGCGGGCAAAAGTAGCATGGACGCGTGATCTGATTTGCCGAATGGTGGGCGAGGGAGGGACTTGTAACCCTCCTTGAAGGGGGAGTAGCAGTGATCTAAGACGCGGTTCCCTCGCGTGTTGATGCTAACATGTTGGTGGTATTTGGGTGCGATGCGCTTGAAGTTGGCTTTGTTAAAGTCCCCGGTCACAATAAACGCAGCCTCAGGATGCGCGGTTTCCTGCTCACTCACTGACCTATACAGTTCCTTCAGTGCCCGGTCTGTGTCGGCTTGTGGGGGAATATACACCGCTGTGATGATGACCGCGGTGAATTCCCTCGGTAGCCAGAATGGTCGGCACAGAACCATGAGAAATTCCAGATCAGGAGAGCAGAAAGACTTGATAGAGTGTACGTTCCTCTGGTCACACCAGGATCGGTTGATCATAAAACACACACCCCCGCCTTTGCTTTTCCCGGAGAGATCTTTTTCTCTGTCCATCCGATGCACGGAGAACCCCGTGGTTTCGATGGCTGAGTCTGGAATCTCAGCGGACATCCAAGTTTCTGTAAGGCAGATAATGCAGCAGTCCCTCGTGTCTCGTTGGAAAGAGATCCGCGCTCTCAGCTCGCAGAGTTTATTGTCCAGAGACTGAACATTTGCCAGTAAAATACTGGGAAGCGGGGGTCGGTTTGCGCGGCGTCTTACTCTGACGAGTACGCCAGCTCTACAGCCCCTTCTCCGGCCGCGTCTCCGCGGCCGGGCCACCCAGACAAAGGGTTCCGCTGCTGTGTTTGTAAACGGCGTGTCGTCGTTGATGAATTTAAAGTCCGGTTTTCGGTGTGCGATTGCCGAACCAATGTCCAAAAGTGTCTGTCTGTCGTACGTAGTAAGGCAGACAACATCCAAGACAAAAAACACAAAAACTATAAACAGAACAAACAAAAAACTACAATGCTTCAGCAGAGCTTGCGACGTTGCGGCCGTCCTCGGCGCCATCTTGACTCATTACGCAAACTGCGCAAGATAATGCCTTTTGATTGGTTACTAAGTCCATCAATCAAACCTTTGTTGGAAAGGCATTGGCTGGGCACCGAGTGCCTTTATCCAACGAAAACCATGGGCGCAATGATTGACAGCTCACCAAGCCTGTAAGGCACTTCCTCTATATGATGCATCCCAGAAGAGTCTCTGATTGAAGGAGAGAGACGGGGGAGGGTTTAAAATACGTGGGAGAAGCTATTCTAGCAGGGGGAGTTTGCCAGACACGGAATAGAATCGATATTTCATTGAAAATGGACATGATTGATCACGCTAACTCAAAACTCTCTTGCAAACAACGGAGGATTTTTAGTTTTTTCCCTATTTTTTCGTTGTTTTGGATTAAAAAGTGGGATGCATTTTGAAGAATGGACTCTTACACAGAGATGTATGCGGGTGTTTATTGGATTCCTCCGATCTGATCTGAACGACAGGAGATGAAAGATGAGTAACGCTGATATTATGCTAATGTTTACATGGACGGTCCTTTAGCGTTTCATTTAACCCTTTCCTCTCTGGTGTATTTATTGCAAAAACAAGTTCAGAACATGAATCTTGAGTGTTTTAGCTTTCAAATGATGCATAGTTTGTGATAGTTGATTGAATATTTTGTATAAAACAAAAGTAAATAAAAGTACACACCCCCCCACTTCCGTCAACCCCCCCGTCCACGAACCGGTGCGGGTTAAGAAGTTAAAAAAGTACAGCAGCATACATAATCTCTTGACAAATACATTATAATAAATGAAAGATCAGTGAAATACTATGGCAGAGCTATTTTCATCCACTTGTAGAACATTTAAGTTATACCTATATAACTGAAAAGCACAATATGAATATGACATTGAATAAAAGTCAGAAACGAAGCCCAGGTGAAAAAGACATACTATTAAATGTATTAGAAATGAAATTGAAATTCAAGTGGTATGTTTATATTATATTTGAATTGTACTAAAAACATACAAGTACATTTTTAATACATTTAATAGTGTCTTTTTCACCTGGGACTTTTTTTAATTTAACAAACAAGCCTGCAAAAGGCTGAACCAAACAAAGAAACAGAAGAGTTTAAATGCCACATCATCTTCAAGTGGACGGTCACTTCAGAGTACGACTTGCATTTTCTGCAACGGAGGTCTTGCGATTCAGACACCGTAATGTTTGAAGACTTCTTTATCACAGGATCTGTGAAAGCGAAAAAAATATTTATATAAAATGAATCAATGATTAACAGTTTTGCATCCATGTTTGAATATAATATAATATAATAAATAATTTACACAGATATGCATTACAATTTCGTGACTTCTCAGTTTACCTTTCAAATCTTTGACTATATCTTCATCAAGCTTGTCCATTTGTATCCTCTTGTCTGTCGTCACTATACAGCACTCTATGAGTAACAATAAACATAAGATTAGAAGAAGACCAACAACACCACTTACAGTGAGCAGAGATTCATCAGTCACTGATATTGTTATTTGAAGCAATAATGCAACCTGTGTATTTCAGGTTATATACCAGGTTCAGGTATTTCAACATATATAAATGCAGTCCAATTACCATTTACATCACTTTGTAGGCCAAAACACGGAAGCGAGTTAGCATTTGGCACTTCCGGTTCTCTCGTACCGAAGTCAATGTGTTTTTTTAATGCGATTTTGTTTAAATGGCTGAAGTAAGGTCTGTGGTGAACACAAGCTCAAGACACTTTCACATTTTATTCTACGACATAAAACACATTAGTATTACCCCTGCGCCACTTTATAGTGGTTTATTTTAACCTATATTTCCAATTAATGTGTCTATTGTGGTTATGATAACATGCACTCTTCACCTCTGTTGCAGGAAATTAGAAGTAGTGCAAAATGGCATGCCAGGACGACTATGACAAGTGACCTGGGGCTTTACCGAAAAACAAAAACAATTAAATAACAGACAGATTTTTACATGAATGACTCAAAGGAAGCTTAGAAATTAGCCATTTGGAGCCAGTTGTGATATTATTTTCCTATCAAGACTGACCAAATCACCCTCCATTAGGCATGATTCAAAATCTGTACAACAGAGGTGATACGAGTCTACGAGATTAAATCATACTTACTTCTCTCTTCTTTGCTTGTCTCTGCACTATGTCTTCTATAGCAGCTGATCTGAAGGGAAAAACAAATTAATTAATATTTCACAAAAAACAGGCAGACAAATGATGATGAATGATTTGTTTTCTTTTTAAGAATGACGTGAGTACAATGAATGTACCTGGTGGGTAATATAACCAAAACCCTTCACAGCCTCAGCAGTTTCAGATGTACAGATTTATAGTTGTTTTTAGACAGACAAATGTCACCAGGTCAATTTTAAACAGATTCATCAAAGTCTTTAGAAAGGGACTTTATATATGACTATAGTGCTGAAGTTGCTAAATATCTCACATTAGCTGGTGTCAGTATCATGTTACAGCGGTATTCCCCCAGCAAACATGCTCCTTTGGGGCCCGTATGGGGCCCTTGCGGGCAGCCCACTGTGGGCCCAGATACCGGCGTGAAATGCGGGGCACGTGTGGGCCCCACACTATGGGACCCAGGTGGGGCCCTAGTGGGACAGCCCACAGTGTGGGCTGACTGTGGGCTGGCCCCCGTTGGGGCCAGTTGTGGGCCCACAGCAAGCCCCTTAGGGCACAGTTTCCCACTGTGGGCCCAGATACCTGCGTGAAATGCGGGGCACGTGTGGGGCCATAGAGGGTCAGCCCAAAGTGTGTACTAAGTAGAGTGGGCCCCAGTTGATGCCATTTGTGGGCCCACAGCAAGCCCACACTTTGGGCAAAGTGTGGGTATTCTGTGGGTACACTGGAAAAAGTGTGGGCATACTGTGGGCAATGCACAGATGTGTCAGAATAGACCTGTAGCCATAACAAACAAGATTAGTTTGGTTCTACTTTGCATTTGCCACAATACACACACAATAAATTCACTTGTTGAAAGTAGAACAAATAAATTATAAATCATGTTTCAAATAATTTAATTTAATTAAAAATATACAATATATTAACATTCAAAAGTTTGGGGTCAGTAAGATTTTTAAAATGCTTTTGAAAGAAGTCCTTTCTGCTCATCAAGGCTGCATTTATTTGATAAAAAGAAAATACATTAAAGAGTGTAATATTATTGCAACTTAAAATAACTGTTTTCTGTTTTAATATATTTTACAAAGTAACTATTTTTCGAGTAACTATGTAAAAGTCTTTACTGTCACTTTGATCAATTTCATATATCCTTGCAAAAAATTCTCTCTCAAAACAATAAAACTTTTTTTTTTTATAAAACAGAAAAATGACCAATTATAACCACATCACAACACATTAAGTGGATTATTAATTAAATATATCAATCCCCTCGGATACCAGTAGATCTTTGCCTCATCTCCAGTCTTCTGGTTCTTCCGCTTCTTCTGGAGTTTCCACTTCTGATGCTCCGGCCTGGCCGCTTTTTGTGCCAGCATCTAAAGTGAAGGAAAAAATAAATAAATAAATGTTAAAATTATGAAAATGTTAACATAAAAAAAAAAAAAAACTTTTTTCTTAAAATAGTTCCTGGTGTTGTTGTTTTTTAATATTAAAAACAAATTTAGGCTGTGTTGTTAAAAAAGAAAGATAAAGAGAGCAAACAAATTGAGGGCATAAAGAACTGAGAACAATATACTAAAATTGTCAACACAATGTAAAGAAATTGTCAACTTAAGCTGGTACAAACTCCACAAGAACAAAGAAATTACTTTTTTTCTTTGCTCTTGCGGAGTATGTATCAAGCTTTATACTCACCCTCATGTCATTCCAAACCTACAAGATTTCTTCTGTGGAAGATGATATTTTGAAAAAAATTATAAAATGAATTGTCCTTACAATAAAAACATCATTGGATCCCATTGACTTTTTATTGTATTGACAAGACAGTCGAAACATTATTCAAAAAATATATTTTGCATTCCACAGAAAAAAGTAAGTAATACAGGTTTGGAAAAACATGAAGAACTATCCCTTTAATGTCTTTATTAAGAAATCATTGATGACTTTAACTTGCAGCATGAATACGCAAGTTTTATTAAAATAAATGCAAACACTTAGAATGTGTCTGACAGTCAAAAATGTACTTACACAGCAAAAGATGCAGTGACCTGTGCCCGAGTGGCCTTTGGGTTTATTTAGCTGTGGTTGACACACAATCACAAAGGAGAAAAAGAGAGAAGACAAATTAGTATTAGTCAAATATTGCATAAATCTATACAAATTAAAACTGTATAAATTTTTCAGGGGTTCTTAACTCTGGCCGTCGAAATGCACCATCTTGCAGAGTTTATGTCCAGACCTGATCAATCTAACCTGCTTGTGACTTTCTATTCACTGAACCAAAAGAGCTGGATTAGCTTGTTCAGGTGTGCTGGACCAGGGTTGGTGCTAAAATCTGCAGGACAGTGGTCCTCGAAGGTTATTATGTTCTGAGCATGACAATTCAGAGATCCAGATGGAGTACGTGAACATGGACAACAATATTCAGTAAACGCCTGTCTCGATGGCAGGAAAAAACAATCACGATTTTGAAACCTTTCATCATTAATCAAAGCTATTATTCCAAATGCAGGCTGAGGGGCAGTCAAGAGGGGCAGTGTCTCTTAAAAAAAAAAAAAAAAAAACTGAAAGAGACATATCGTTAGCCTCATAGCATAATTGCCTAAGTCATATTTCAATGTTTTTGGTAAACAAGAAAAAACACATTTTTTAGAAATCACATTGTTATTTTTTATTGATATTATAACAGTACATTCAACCAGATGTGTGAACAAGTATGCAAAAAGAAAAAGATCCATCATCAATTGCCTAACCAATAAAAGTGACTTAGGCAGAATATGCCATGACTTAGGCATTTTTTCTCTTACATAAAAAATGCAAACATAACATAACCAAAGTTTTTTTATTCTCCTAAATATAACCAAGATGTGTAACTTGTCAACCCTAACCAAGTTGTTTCTTAATGTTTAACCTTAACCACTGTTTTTCTTTCCCACCAAGTTCCACTCAGGTGTTGTGCACACTCATTTTCACACTGTCTATTGATGAGGGAGGTTGTCATAGTACTGGTGGGCTACTCTTGGTAGTACTGGTTTCATTGCCTGCAAGTCATTGAATTTCCTGAGAGTAATTGGCAGTTGGGCAGGAAAGAGTGGGACCCAGTGGAATGGTTCTTTGGGGATGTTGATTCGCTGAGGCAGGTCCTCCCATTCAGACTCAAAATCCAACTTGTACCGGATTCGACCATCAGCCAAGTACTGGAGAGCCCGGAGGCCATGGACTGTGGGGTCACCAACTTTTTTACCTGGTCGAATATTGGTGACGTAGGCCCCAGATAACTTCATGAAGTCATCGTGGTATAGCTGGGTCACCTTGTATGGGGATGGATGTATTCGTGCAGTCTTAAAGATGACAATGTAATCACGTGGAGTGTGAATATCTTTGACGATGCGCCGCTCAATGAGGCTATGCATGGAGTCACACTCCATTTGTGTGTGGCCAGCAACCAGAAACTTTTGCTCTATGGTGACACCATGCTTCATGGCCAGATGAAGGTAGGTGTTGCTGATGGCACCACACCGATTTTGATATCCACAGCCATCACTCCAGACAATGACTTTCTCAATGTTTATATATAACATTACAAAAATAAAACTTATATATATAAAATTACATTAAAAAGTATTTTTTAAAAATCGCTGGTTTTTATAAAGTAACAATGTCCAAAAGCGACACCCACAGGTAAAATTACAGCGGTTGCCTGAGCCCATTGAATTATAATAGAAGGTCGCTCTATGATTGGACGACGGACTGCTAGATCAGTCACTTACTACAGTGGTGTCCAGTCCTGGTCATGGAGGACCAACACTTGCAGAGTTTAGCTCCAGCCTGCCTGTAGTTTCTGCTGGTCCTGAAGACCTTGATCAACTGGTTCAGGTCTGCTTAACTGGGGTTGAGCTCAATTCTACAGTCAGGACTAGATGGCAATAAATACTGGAAAGAGAGAGGACAAACAACATTTAATGGTATAAATCCAGTTTAAAACTTTTATTCATAAATATGTACAACAACATCTGAGAATGTATGACACCACTGTACTGATAAATACAGTATGTTATTAAGCAATATGTTTATGAAAATACAGTTATATGGTGCAAAGAAAGTGTGTCATCTATGACAAAAACTTGTCAACTAGAACAATACTTACAGAGCAGAACCAATAATCTGATTACACACAAGGAAAAGAGAGAAAACAAACAAGAATTAATATCTCAGTCCAATATCGCTCTGTACGAGTTAACGTGCTGATGAACTGTATTCAGGAGAAATGATTACATTAATATTTAGCGCGAATATTATTTCATGGCCTAAATGACGGCATAACGTTAGGCCAATGAGTCCTCTCTCCACTCTTTCACTCTCTCTCCCCGTGCACGCGCCAGCTTGTGTGTGTGTGAGACACAAAGCGTAACGTTACAAAGTAATAATTGTACTATCTGTTATTTTTAGGTCACGTTAACATGATAGCAATATGACCGTAGCTTTATAAAAATACAAATCACATGTAACGGCTATGTAAATATATGGTTTGCCGTCTGAACTGTCAGGGCGCAGTGTTTGTCTATTAATTATGGCATAATCATATGTAACGAGGTTTAATAACTCACACCCATCGTTATGAAGTGCTTTGAGTGCTTTGAGCTTTGAGCTTTGAAGTGCTTTGAGCGGCTGGTCCTGGAACACCTAAAAGACTCTCTACCATCCACATTGGACTCACACCAGTTTGCCTACCGCAGCAATAGGAGCACAGAGGATGCCGTTTCCATGGCACTGCACTCTGTGCTCACTCACCTGGACAATAAGAACACTTACGCACGCATGCTGTTTGTTGACTTCAGCTCAGCATTCAACACTGTCATCCCAACCAAGTTAATAGCCAAACTTGGAGACCTGGGCATCAATACCTCAATGTGTAACTGGATTTTGGACTTCCTAACTCACAGACCCCAGAATGTTCGTTCAGGATCCACCTGCTCCACATCCATCACTCTTAACGTCTCGGTTACGTATGGTAACCCTCGTTCCCTGAAGGAGGGAACGGAGACGTACGTCGGACGTACCGACGAATTGGGATCACTTCTGGGAGCCCCTATCAGCTTCGAGCTATCTAGAACCGGCCAATGAACAATTGGCGTGCGAGATTTGCATCTCGCGCTCCGCCCCGCGCCGCGGGTATAAACAGGAAGCGAGAGCGAATGCACGCTGTTTTTCACTGAGGAGCCACACGTAGTGGCTCGACCTGCAGTGATGGTACAGCAACTGTGGCGACGGGACGTACGTCTCCGTTCCCTCCTTCAGGGAACGAGGGTTACCATACGTAACCGAGACGTTCCCATTCAGTCGGTCACGTTCGACGTACGTCGGACGTACCGACGAATTGGGATCCCCTATGGAAAACGCCATAGTTACTACCACTTCCAGCGCCCAGCGATGAGCCCCACGGACCCCGATCTGATGCGGGCGGGTAGGTTCACGCAGGGAGAGTCAAAGCTGCTGTTCCGCAAGACCCATTCAGCTGACTGTATTGGATAACGCTGGGAAGCATGCCTGTGAAGGCAGCTGCGGAAGCCACATCATGCCCAGAGGGAGTTAACATGTGGAGAATACACGTATGGGCTGACCGTGGGCAGCGCAACATACGGAAGTCCCAGGGGTGGCCCCGGCCAATTAGTGGAGGGGGAACAACACGAACCTGGAACGGCAGAGGACACTCTGCTGAGGGAAAGACACGGGCTCGCCGTAGGGAGCCGTACCGTGGAAGAATACACATATGGGACCGCCGTGGGGGTCACTACATATGGAACCCAGCCTAACACAAGTTCCACCAATGCATACGAGTGTTAGACCTGGCGTCGAACGCTCCGCCACGTCCGACTGCCGCGGGTTGCGGAGGACTCAACAGGGTTCGCCGTTCCGGGGAACTCGACTGGAGCAAAATAAGCGCACGCATCCGTCTACCATAGGGGAGGGAATGGCGCAGCAAGCCGACACTAGAACAGGCATTTCGGTGTTACTGACTATGGGAAGTGAGCACACAGGAAGATACCGGCTCTACACGGAGGCTATAGAATCTAGCGAACGTGTTAGGTGTCGCCCAGCCCGCAGCTCTACAATATCTGTCAGCGAGGCGCCATGAGCCAGCGCCCAGGAAAAGGCAACACCCCTAGTGGAGTGGGCTCTTAACCCGAGCGGGCAGGGCACGTCTTGGGACTGATAAGCCAAGACGATGGCATCCACTATCCAGTGGGCCATCCTCTGCTTGGAGACAGCCTTTCCCTTCTGCTGTCCTCCGTAACAGACGAAGAGCTGCTCTGAGGTCCTGAAGCTTTGCGTTCTATCCACGTAAGTCCGGAGAGCACGGACGGGACAGAGAAAAGCTAGGGCTGGGTCTGCCTCCTCCGAAGGCAGCGCTTGCAGGCTCACCACTTGGTCCCGGAAGGGAGTAGTGGGAACCTTGGGCACATATCCAGGCCGGGGTCTCATGATCACATGAGAGTTACCGGGCCCGAATTCCAGGCACGGTTCGTCAACCGAAAATGCCTGCAGGTCCCCTACCCTCTTGATGGAGGCCAACGCAGTCAGGAGTATTGTCTTTAACGACAGAATTTTCAACTCAGCTGACTGCAGAGGCTCAAAGGGTTCTCTCTGTAGTGCAGTTAGCACCAGAGTTAAGTCCCAAGAGGGTATGGAGGGAGGACGAGGCGGATTTAACCTCCTCGCCCCCCTAAGGAACCTGTCGACCAGATCGTGCTTACCTAGAGATTTTCCATCTACTAGCTCATGATTAGCGGCGATAGCGGCAACATAGACTTTGAGGGTGGAGGGAGACAGCCTTCACTCCAACCCATCTTGTAGAAAGGCAAGCACAGATCCGATCGAACATCTTCGGGGGTCTTCTCGGCGAGAAGAGCACCAATCGACGAACAGGTTCCACTTCAACGCATAGAGGCGCCTCGTAGGGGGGCTCTAGCGGAAGTGATGGTGTCAACTACCGCTTGCGGTAGGTCACCTAGAACCTCTGCGTCCCGTCCAGGGACCAGACATGGAATTTCCAGAGGTCTGGACGCAGGTGCCAAGGGTGCCCCGTCTCTGAGTCAGGAGGTCCTTCCTCAGAGGAATGGGCCAGGGAGGTGCTGTCGCAAGGAGCACTAGTTCCGGGAACCAAGTCCGGTTGGGCCAATATAGAGCGACCAACAGGACTTGCTCCTTGTCCTCCCTGACTTTGCACAGTGTCTGCGCAAGAAGGCTCACTGGGGGAAACGCATACTTGCGTTCTTCCCGGGGCCAGCTGTGGCCAGGGCATCCGACCCGAGGGTTCCCTCGGTCAAGGAATAAAACCACTGACAGTGGGTCGTCTCAGGGAGGCAAACAGGACTACCTGTGCGGCCCGAAACGACTCCAGATTAGCTGGACCGCCTGGGGATGGAGTCGCCATTCTCCCGGAAGCACCGGCTGACGTGACAGCTCGTCGGCTGCACGATTGAGCAGGCCCGGAATGTGAATGGCACGAAGCGACCTCAGATGCTTCTGACTCCATAAGGGGAGATGGCGGGCGAGTTGTGATATGCGACGAGAGCGTAGACCACCCTGTTTTTTGACCTACGCAACTGTCGCAGTGTTGTCCGTACGGACCAGAACGTGCTTGCCTCTGAGCGGAACTTTGAAGCGGCTGAGTGCAAGACGAACTGCTAACAACTCGAGGCAATTGATATGCCATTGCAGTTGAGGCCCCGTCCACAGACCCGAAACTGCAAGCCCGTTGTACGTGGCACCCCAACCCGTGGATGAGGCATCCGTGGAGACAACGGAGTGCCTGGACACTTGTTCTAGGGGAACTCCCGCCCGTAGAACAAAGGGTCCGACCACGGGCCGAAGGTTTGGCGGCACCTCGGAGTCACTTGGACACGGAGGGAACCGCTGTGCCACGCCCATCTCAGGACTCGATCGTGTAGCCAGCGTTGAAGCGGTCTCATATGAAGCAATCCGAGCGGCGTTACTGCGGCTGCGGATGCCATATGCCCCAGGAGCCTCTGAAAATGTTTCAGTGGTACCGCTGTCCTGCCTTTGAACGAATTCAAGCAGTTCAACACTGACTGGACGCGCGCTCGGTGAGGCGCGCTGTCATGGCGACCGAGTCTATCTCCATACCGAGAAAAGAGATCCTCTGTGTGGGACAGAGTTTGCTCTTCTCCCAGTTGACCCGAAGTCCCAACTGGCTGAGGTGACGGAGCACCTTGTCCCTGTGTTCGCACAACTGCTCTCACGACTGGGCAAGGATCAGCCAGTCGACGAGGTAGTTGAGAATGCGAACACCATGCTCTCTCATGGGGGCAATGGCCACTTCCGCAACCTTCGTAAAGACGCGGGCGACAGGGACAGGCCAAAGGGCAAGACGCGGAACTGACATGCCCGTCCCTCGAACACGAAGCGCAGAAAGGGCCGGTTGAGGGGAAACGAGAATGAAAGTAAGCGTCCTTCAGGTCGATCGCTGCAACCAATCTTGGGGACGGACGCACCTGAAGATGTGCTTCTGCGTTAGCATTCTGAACGGCAGCCTGTGAAGGGACCGGTTCAAGAATCGCAGGTCCAAGACCGGCCATAACCCGCCGCCTTTCTTGGGTACAATGAAGTACGGGCTGTAGAACCCGGACCTCATATCGGCTGGAGGGACCGGCTCCATCGCATCCTTCGCCAGTAGGACTGCGATCTCCGCCCGGAGCACGGGGGCGTTCTCCTTCGCTACTGGGAAGTGAACGCCCCCAAACTTAGGGGGACGCCTGGCGAACTGAATCGCATAGCCGAGTCTGATGGTACGGCCCCGAGACGGGCTGGGAAGCTCTAGCCAGGCTTCCAGACACCGAGCAAGGGGATTAACCACAGACGTACCCGCAGCGGGGCAGCGACGCGGAATGCAGGGATCCGACTCGGACGGCATGGAGCGGCCCGAAGTGGGATCTGAGTGTGCTGTGCAACACTTACCTGCGTCCGCGGAGGGGGCGTGCGAGTGTGGGAAGGCCGCTTGAGTGCGTTCCCACAGCCGGCGCCCCCTGCTGGCGAAGGGAGAGGCGTCTGAGGGTGGCGAGGCATGGGAGCGTCGACCACCGCCAAGCGCGCTCCCAAATGAAGGAGGGGCTGAGCGTGGCAAGGCTTTGTGGCGTTGCGCACGGTCTGCCTCACCTCCTTCCTCAGCGGGGAACAAGAGTGGCGAGGCATAGCGTCGCGCACTGTTGTCCACACACCGCTGAGAAGAGGGGAATGAGAGTGGCGAGGCTTTGTAGCGTCACACACTGCCATTCTCGCCCTCTTGTGGGGAGGGGAATGAAAGCGGCGAGGCTCTGTAGCGTCACACGCTGCCATTCCTGAACTCCCGAGACCCAGAGGTATTGGAACTGCTCTTTTTTTTTTTTTTTTTTTGGGTACCACTGGCTGTTTTTAACATCAGTGGCGGAACAGAATTACTAATGGTTTTCCACCCGGCCCTCCTCCGGGGAAGAACAGTTCCAGACCAAATCCGGGTCAATTGTGTTTCTGGACCAGGGTGGACATCGTCTAGCCAAGGGCCAGCGCTGTGCGCAGCTCAACCTCGGCTCAGAACTACCCTCGTGCACTAAGCAGGGCGGAGGTGGCCTGCCAGTGGCACTGCCACCCCACCGATGAGGGTAGTGAGAGAGAGGAAAACTTTATACAGATTATGGCCCTATTGGTGTTCCATATTTTGGCACCAATAGTTCCACAATGCCAAAGCCTTCCAATGCACATCCGAAAAAAAGGCAAGGGGCAGGCAAGGCGATTTACGCGTTGCACTATGCCTCAGCCATCCGGGAAAGCATGGCTGTCAAGTATGAATCGGATTCAGCACGAGCGCCCACTATTACGGTGGGAATCTCAGCATCATCCTCATTTTCAACACATAACAGCCCTCTCTCCGATGCAGCGATTGACATCTGTCCTCTGCTAGAGCCCCAAATGAAACGCTAGGTCCCCTTTCAAGGACCAGCAATCCCATCTGTAAGCTACCAGCAGACACGTGAGACAGTGGGCGTGGCCGTGAGACGGCACACGGCGCGCTGAACACTCAAGCCCCAATGAAAAAGGCAAGACGAACAGCGCGCCGACGTGGCCATGCTCTCATGAGAGAGCATAGACCACCCACGAACACAGTCTCAACATGCTTGCGATGCGATAGAGGAGTGAGGGGCCCACAGAGATGTACGCGGCGGGGAAGCCTCACTGTAATCCTCAGGCCACCCAGGCTTATCAGCCAAAATAGTCCCCCCTCTGGTGCACCAGAAAAGAGACTAGATCGGGGTATAAGCGAAGGGACTCAACCCCGTTTGAGGCATCATAGTCTCGACCGCGCATCGGAGGCGCCGAGTGACGCGCGCAGAGTTGCCGTGGCAACCCGCGCTGTCACCCGGCAGCCAGACGGCACACGGCGCGCTGAACACTCAAACCCTCACGCGGAAGGTGAGATGACCAGCGCGTCGACGTGATCCAGTTCCCCTGAGAGAACATGGATCACCCACGACACAGTCTCAACATGTTTATGCGAGAGGGATCGTGGCCGTCAGGACAGGAAACAACCGCATCCAGAAACGCACGAGTGGAATGACGTCTTGAAAAAGACGCAGTGTCACACCCGTGTACTCTTTTGTGAGGAAACGCTCTGTGCTGAAGCACTCAGGGGGAAACGCGACAGCGCACGGGATTGTAGTGCAGCCCGTGCCTGTACTCAATACAGGAAAACGCCCAAACCAGACCAACAGAAATTTGTTGCTGTGAAAACAGCAGTTTTCTCTGTAGCACAGAGGCAGCTGATGAGTCTTCCGCGGTCCCGCTGGAATGTGCCGTCTCTCCAACACGCGTTTCTCCTCTTCTCCGGTTCTTTCAAACTCTTTATTTGTCTTGCTGATAGCAGCGAACTCAATTTGAGTGGTCTTCGTTCTGCCGTGTGGCTCCGAAGTGAATGACAGCGTGCATTCGCTCTCGCTTCCTGTTTATACCCGCGGCGCGGGGCGGAGCGCGAGATGCAAATCTCGCACGCCAATTGTTCATTGGCCGGTTCTAGATAGCTCGAAGCTGATAGGGGCTCCCAGAAGTGATCCCAATTCGTCGGTACGTCCGACGTACGTCGAACGTGACCGACTGAATGGGAACACTGGTGTACCACAGGGCTGTGTGCTAAGCCCGTTTCTCTACTCCCTCTTCACCGCCGACTGCAAGCCTGTGCATGGATCTAATTCTATCGTCAAGTTTGCGGACGACACTACGGTGATTGGGCTCATCAGCAACAACGATGAGACTGCCTACAGGGAGGAGATCCAGCACCTGGCCACATGGTGCACTGATAATAACCTGCTCCTCAACACCACCAAAACGAAGGAGCTCATCGTGGACTTCAGGAAAGAGTCAAGAGGCACACACGACACCATCCACATCAATGGAATGGCTGTTGAACGTGTCTCCAGTTTCAAGTTCCTGGGGATCCACATCTCGGCGGACATGTCGTGGACGACCAACACCTCCAGCCTAGTCAAGAAGGCTCACCAGCGCCTCTTCTTCCTGAGGACACTGAGGAAGAATCAGCTCTCCTCGGCTATCCTGGTGAACTTCTACCGCTGCGCAATAGAAAGCATCCTGACCAACTGTGTCGCAGTATGGTATGGGAGCTGCTCTGTTGCGGAGCGCAAGGCACTGCAGCGGGTGGTGAAAACTGCCCAGCGCATCACAGGGACTCCACTGCCTGCCATCGAGCACATCCAGAGGAAACGCTGTCTGCATCGAGCTCGCAGCATCCTCAAGGACTCCTCTCACCCAGCCCACAGACTGTTTTCTCTCCTGCCCTCCGGCAGGCGTTTCAGGATCCACCGGACCAGGACCAGCAGACTAAAGAACAGTTTTTTCCCCAGAGCTGTCTCTTTACTGAACTCAAACCCCCGTTGATCCACTTCCCTCATAAACTGCTAACTCTCCTACCTCACATCTGCCTTCACTTTGTTATTTGCACTACCGACTGTTTATTACAGTAACAACTGTTTACTTATGCATTTTGCACTACCATACCGTAACTGGATTATGCTCATTTGCACTGCCGACTGTTTTTACAGTACCAACTGTTTACATTTGCATTTTGCACCGTACTTCTCACTGTAATATGCAATCACTTCCACTGCACTTTTACACTTTTTTTTTTCGGATAGCTTCTGTCCATAATTTATTGCACTACCTTAATCCACTGCTATATTCCTCATTTTAGCCTAACATATCATTGTATACCTCTAACTGTAAAATTCTGTTTAAAGTAATAGCCATCTGTATATTATATTATATTAATAGTACATATCCCCCTGTAAATTCTGTTTATAGTAATAACCATCTGTATATTATTCACTGTACATATTCACCTGTAAATTCTGTTTATAGTAATAACCATCTCTCTATTTATAGATATATTTATATATACTCAGTACATATCCATGTCCTGCACTTATGCAAACGTTGTATATCCTGCACTTGCTGCTATTGCACTTCTGGTTAGACCTAAACTGCATTTCGTTGCCTTGTACTTGTACTTGTGTAATGACAATAAAGTTGAATCTAATCTAATCTAATCTAATAAGAGTGTGTAACTTGTGTATTGTATTTACGCTACACGAATCCTCGTTTACGTCGCTTTTTAAATCTTTAAAACACAAACATGACTGACTTGTCCCCTGGCCATATGACTAACGTTAGCTCGTTTGTTGTTCGCTAAAATTTTATTTGTGTAAACACCAATAAAACAAATTAACACCAAAATGGACGTAAAACAATTCAAGGCAATGAATTCAAGCAGTTTTAAAGTATATATTACCTCAGAGATTAACAGAAAATGGCCTAGTTGACCGTTATAACCGTTAGTCGTTTAAACTTTAAACGGCAGGAGGAGAGTATAACATTAATCAGATAAACCACTAAAATGAGAGTGTAGTTTAATATAAATTAATTTGTTACCATTTTGGCCTGTTTCTCTAATTATAATAGGAAACTCACATATTAATATGCAAACTTAAAACGCTTACCTGTTTAGAGCAGAGTTTGGCGGTCCCAGTCGAATCCGGAATGACAGCTGAGCTCATTAGCGGTGCAGTTCCAGCAGTCTCATTGGTTAGAATTGATCACGTGATGACGCCATCTAGCGTATTACTAATATGTAATTTCTTTTCTGTTTTTTTTGTTGCCATTTCAGAAATGTAATAGGATTTAAAAATATAAAATTCATCAGGGATGTTTTTATTATAATAAAAAATAAAATAAAAATAATGTATATAAAAATATAAATGTATATAACAAATAATGTTATAAATAACCACTGATGAATGCCAACGATAATAATGAACAAATCAGTGAATGATCAACCATTTGCATTGTTTTATTGTGACAAATATGTTTCTTTAATTTAATTAATTTAATTTAAATATTATTTAATAAATACAGTAAAAAAAAAAATAATCATGGACTTCATAGAAAGTTTTGCATTACAAGATACAATTTATAGTATTATAATAATTTAGTGTTATTTATGAATGTATTATTATAAGTGCTGTGATTTATTGATATCTAATGGTCTTATGGAGTTTAAACTACTGTAATATGGTCCCTCTGACTTTATCAGTCTGTCTGGGAACAGCTGCAATGGAGGGTTCCCTCATGGTGGCGCCACAGTGGAAAACTACTGGTTGCCCACAGTAAACCCTCATTGGGGCTCAAAACTGCAAAACTGCAATGGGCCCCGCATGGGCTAACCCACTGGGGACCCGTGTGGGTTTTCTGTGGGCAAGACCACAGGGGGTTGCCCACACTAAACCCTCATTGGGGCCCAAACGGGCAAATCCACTATGGGCCCCGCAAGGGTTAACCCACTGGGGGCCCGTGGGGGTTTTCTGTGGGCAAGCCCACAGTGGGTTGCCCACAC
Organism: Gobio occitaniae; assembly: GCA_033150135.1. Lineage (NCBI taxonomy): Eukaryota > Metazoa > Chordata > Actinopteri > Cypriniformes > Gobionidae > Gobio > Gobio occitaniae. The sequence goes on from JARQWZ010002105.1 coordinate 57,115, forward strand.
TAAACCTTCATTGGGGCCCAAACGGGCAAATCCGCTGTGGGCTTGCCCACAGTAATCCCACATGGGCCCCCAAAGGGTTTGCCCTTGCCCACACTGTCCCACAGAAAACCCACACTTACCCACAGTGAGCCCACACTTGCGTGTTTGCTGGGTCATGTATGCAGTGCCTCGCTAAACCATGCCCCCTCCGCAACGTTTCAAATGCAAAGATGTCAGCCAATCACAACAGTGGGCGTTTTGCAGACACAGCAGACACGCCTCTTGAAGCAGGGCATTCAGCCACAGGGCAAACATCAGTATAGAAAAAAATGCCTTTTATTTCTAAATTATGACATTTTTTGATGTAAAAATCATACTAACAATATAAGTACACCTTGAAAAACATTATAAAATAACAGAAAAATGCCATGCCATGGGACCTTTAATAAACTAAAACTCAAGTGTGCATGTACTCCATAAAATCAGTCATTTATTTACATTTTATATTAGATTAGATTAGATTAGATTCAACTTTATTGTCATTACACAAGTACAAGTACAAGGCAACGAAATGCAGTTTAGGTCTAACCAGAAGTGCAATAGCAGCAAGTGCAGGATATACAATGGTTGCGTAAGTGCAGGACATAAAAATGTACTGAATATATATAAATATGTATAAGTAGAGAGATGGTTATTACTATAAGCAGAACTGAATTTACAGATGAATATTGTGGCGAGCAGCGAGGCCGAGGGACCGTGAGGGCGGGACGAGGCGGCGCTCATCAGAGAGGATGAGCGCCAGCTGCGAGCCGCAGCGATCTCGGCCCTAGCGGAGGAGCGAGGGAGTATAAAGGAGGAGCGACGACAGTGAGGGACGAGAGAGGACCAGGCCTGGATTTTGTGTTATGTTTTATTTTAGTTTTGTTATCCGCTGCAGTCGTCCGTGAGGGGCTGCAGCCTTTATTTTCATTTTGTGTTTGTTTGTGTGTAGGCGGCAGTCGACCGCGAGGGGCTGTCGCCGCCATTTTATTTTGTGTTTATTTTTTATTAAAGTATGTTTAATGTTCTCCGGTTCCCGCCTCCTTCTTCCCGTACAAACAACGTTTACTACAGTGGTGCCGAAGCCCGGGAGGAAGGAGAGACATGCTGTCGAAGAGCCCTCGCTGCTGAGGGGGATCGCGGTGCTGAGGAGGTCGGGCAGCGCGGATGGGTGAAGACCGCGAGGAGCTGCCCGAGGCGGTGGTGCTGGAGCGAATGAAGATCCGGTGGGACGGAGAGCTCGCTGCCGTGCCCCTGGGTCGAGGTGGGGTGGCTGCCGTCCGCGAGGGGGCGAAGGAGTCCCCAGCGCTTGCCCGGAGCCGAAGCCTGCTGCCGTCCGCCATATTGGGGAGGAGCCGGAGCGCTGCCGTCCGCCAGGTTGGGGAGGAGCAGGGAGCGCGGGACGGGGACTCGCTTCCGGCCGCCCTCAGAAGGAGGAGCCACCGCCGGCCGCCAGGGGGCGGAGGAGCGTCGAGCCGTCCACCGGCCGTTCAGTACCACCGCATGGCACCGCGAGGAAGAGCCTCTCGGCTGGCTGAGGACCGAGCGGCAGTGTGTCTGGGAACCGGACCAGAATTTTTTTTTTTCTTTTTCTTTTCTCCTCTCTCCACTCTCTCGTCTCTGTCGCTCCTCATGTTCCTCGCTCCGTTCTCTCACCTCGCTGTTCTTACCCCCAGGTCCCGCGGCCGCCGTGATCGGCCCCCCCGGGGAGGGGGGGGGGGGGGAGTAGAGCGCAGACTCGGGAGTGCCCCCCGGCCTGCGAAGGGCGTTGGGGGTATGTGGCGAGCAGCGAGGCCGAGGGACCGTGAGGGCGGGACGAGGCGGCGCTCATCAGAGAGGATGAGCGCCAGCTGCGAGCCGCAGCGATCTCGGCCCTAGCGGAGGAGCGAGGGAGTATAAAGGAGGAGCGACGACAGTGAGGGACGAGAGAGGACCAGGCCTGGATTTTGTGTTATGTTTTATTTTAGTTTTGTTATCCGCTGCAGTCGTCCGTGAGGGGCTGCAGCCTTTATTTTCATTTTGTGTTTGTTTGTGTGTAGGCGGCAGTCGACCGTGAGGGGCTGTCGCCGCCATTTTATTTTGTGTTTATTTTTTATTAAAGTATGTTTAATGTTCTCCGGTTCCCGCCTCCTTCTTCCCGTACAAACAACGTTTACTACAAATATATACAGTGAATAAATATACAGATGGCTATTACTATAAACAGAATTTACAGGTGAATATGTACTAGAATATAATATACAGATGGCTATTACTATAAACATAATTTACAGGTGAATATGTACTATGAATAAATATACAGACGGCTATTACTTTGAACAGAATTTTACAGTTAGAGGTATACAATAATATGTTAGGCTAATATGAGGAATATAGCAGTGGATTAAGTTAGTACAATAAATTATGGACAGAGCTATCCGAAAGAAGTGTAAAAGTGCAGTGGAAAGTGGTTGCATATTACAGTTAGAAGTACGGTGCAAAATGCAAATGTAAACATTGTTACTGTAAATACAGTCGGCAGTGCAGATGAGCATAATCCAGTTAAGATATGGTGGTGCAGAATGCATAAGTAAACAGTTGTTACTGTAATAAACAGTCGGTAGTGCAAATAACAAAGTGAAGGCAGATGTGAGGTAGGAGAGTTAGCAGTTTATGAGGGAAGTGGATCAACGGGGGTTTGAGTTCAGCAAAGAGACAGCTCTGGGGAAAAAACTGTTCTTAAGTCTGCTGGTCCTGGTCCGGAGGATCCTGAAACGCCTGCCGGAGGGCAGGAGAGAAAACAGTCTGTGGGCTGGGTGAGAGGAGTCCTTGAGGATGCTGCGAGCTCGGTGCAGACAGCGTTTCCTCTGGATGTGCTCGATGGCAGGCAGTGGAGTTCCTGTGATGCGCTGGGCAGTTTTCACCACCCGCTGCAGTGCCTTGCGCTCCGCAACAGAGCAGCTCCCATACCATACTGCCACACAGTTGGTCAGGATGCTTTCTATTGCGCAGCGGTAGAAGTTCACCAGGATAGCCGAGGAGAGCTGATTCTTCCTCAGTGTCCTCAGGAAGAAGAGGCGCTGGTGAGCCTTCTTGACCAGGCTGGAGGTGTTGGTCGTCCACGACATGTCCGCCGAGATGTGGGTCCCCAGGAACTTGAAACTGGAGACACGCTCCACAGCCATTCCATTGATGTGGATGGTGTCGTGTGTGCCTCTTGACTCCTTCCTGAAGTCCACGATGAGCTCCTTCGTTTTGGTGGTGTTGAGGAGCACTTAGCATTTATGCATTTAGCAGACGCAGATGGGTTAAATGCAAAGCACAAATTCCAAGTATGGGTCACCATACTTGGCCACACGTCACTTCACTTCAATGTTACAGAATCACACATGCATGCACATCATATTGTAAATAAGAATCATCTACATTCTGATGAGCATCTTCAAGCATGGATCTTCATGTGTTTCTTCAGGTGACTTTTAAAAGGGAAACTCTTCCCACACTGATCACACGTGTGCGGCTTCTCTCTGCTGTGGATCCTCTCGTGTGTTTTCAGACTTCCTGACCGACTGAATCTCTTGTCACAGTGTGAACACTTGTAAGGTTTTTCTCCAGTGTGAATCCTCTGGTGCAGCTTTAAACAGTTTGCTCTAATAAAAGTTTTCTCACACTCAAAGCACATGTACTCTCTCACACCAGTGTGTATTTTCTCATGTGCTTGTAAACTATGCAGCAGTGAGAAACTCTTTCCACACACAGAACATGCATGTGGCTTCTCCTTCGTATGAACTGTCAGGTGTTTCCTCAGGTCTGATGCCCTGAGAAATGTTTTCCCGCAGTGATCACATGAAAAAGGCTTCTCTCCGGTATGGATCCTCATGTGTTCTTTGAGGTGTGCTAATTGTGTGAAACTCTTCCCACACTGATCACATGTGAATGGTTTCTCTCCAGTGTGGATCCTCATGTGTATTTTAAGGTGTGATAATTGAGTAAATCTATTCCCACACTGATCACATGCGTGTGTCTTTTCACTGGTGTGAATGCTCATGTGCATTGTAAGATGTACTTTTTGTGTGAAGCTCTTCCCGCACTGATCACATGTGAACGGCTTCTCTCCGGTGCGGTTTCTCATGTGTTCATGTGTTTGAGGGAAACTCTTCCCACATTGACCAGGTTTGACATGATGTTCCTCTTCCACTTCACTCAGTTCTTCACTCCTCTCATTCTCTTCAATCACGTCTGAAATGAAAAAAAGTTGGCACTTTTTTATTGCCTTTTTCATTTCACATTTTTTAGTAATCATAATAAATTAGGTATCATTCGAAAGCTTACAAACTCAAAATTCCTCCTGTTTTCCCATGGAAACGGTACTCCAAATTCTTCTAGCAGGCTCCTCCCCTTGTGGGCATGTTCATGTTTAATATTACAAAATTAATTATAACTACTCTATAATCAAAACCTTTTCTAATCGTGACAAAAACACATATCGTCAGAAAGATCTGAGTTTCTGTCTCACTGTTTTTATGATAGAAGTGATCATAAAAGAAATGTATTAAATGGTTATTGGACGATACATAAAAAATAAACATTGGAATGTGGATGACACCTGGTGGCTATTTTTGGTACAGCACAAAAGGGATTATGTAAAAAATAATGAAGTTTTTAAAAAAAAACTGTTTAAGGGTGAGTTAAACCATTGATTGTCATTTTTTTACCATTCAGGCACATAGAGAACTGAATTCGGGATTTGATTACTACGCACAATAACTTGATAAACTCGTTTCGCGCATGACTTTATCAGCCACATTCTCTAATATACCGCCGTCACTAACTGCAAGTTAACCGATAAGGAATTGGACCACCCATCAAAGTCAGGACATTAAAAATAGAGCTAAAGTACGGTCAGGTCAGCCGACAAAAGAGGCACATCATCAGTATGAAGACTCTCTCGTTCCAACATAAGAAAACATTTCTCATATGGCCACAGGAGTCCATATTCTGGGCCAGAGTGGAAAATTAAATCAACTGAGGTTGTGCGGGCACTTGTTTGCACATTTGCAAAGGAATTTAACCATTTATCTAACTTGAAAACACCAGATACACACAAAAATGAGAAAAACCTGCTTGCTTCTGTGTTCTTCAGATGTTATTTTGTAGTAAGTAATGGGAAATGCAATGGAGTATACAAGTATACATTTTATTTAGGAAATGTAGTGGCGTAAAATTAAAGGTTGGGAGAAAAATTTAGGCAAATGCAGATTCTCCCAAAATACTTACTGTAAAAGTATTATAATTGTTATATTACACCACTGCTGAACATTTTATTTACTTAGTTTGGTGTTACTGCTTATATATATATATATATATATATATATACAGTGAGGCAAATAAGTAGTTGAACACCCTGCTATTTTGCAAGTTCTCCCACTTGGAAATCATGGAGGGTCTGAAATTGTCCTCGTAGGTGCATGTCCACTGTGAGAGACATAATCTAAAAAAAAATCCAGAAATCACAATATATGATTTTTTAACTATTTATTTGTATGATACAGCTGCAAATAAGTATTTGAACACCTGTCTATCAGCTAGAATTCTGACCCTCAAAGACCTGTTAGTCTGCCTTTAAAATGTCCACCTCCACTCCATTTATTATCCTAAATTAGATGCACCTGTTTGAGGGCGTTAGCTGCATAAAGACACCTGTCCACCCCATACAATCAGTAAGAATCCAACTACTAACATGGCCAAGACCAAAGAGCTGTCGAAAGACACTAGAGACAAAATTGTACACCACCACAAGGCTGGAAAGGGCTACGGGGAAATTGCCAAGCAGCTTGGTGAAAAAAGGTCCACTGTTGGAGCAATCATTAGAAAATGGAAGAAGCTAAACATGACTGTCAATCTCCCTCGGACTGGGGCTCCATGCAAGATCTCACCTCGTGGGGTCTCAATGATCCTAAGAAAGGTGAGAAATCAGCCCAGAACTACACGGGAGGAGCTGGTCAATGACCTGAAAAGAGCTGGGACCACCGTTTCCAAGGTTACTGTTGGTAATACACTAAGACGTCATGGTTTGAAATCATGCATGGCACGGAAGGTTCCCCTGCTCTTTTTTTGGGGAACAACCTCCTTCCCTCAGTTAGAGCATTGAAGATGGGTCGAGGCTGGGTCTTCCAACATGACAATGACCCGAAGCACACAGCCAGGATAACCAAGGAGTGGCTCTGTAAGAAGCATATCAAGGTTCTGGCGTGGCCTAGCCAGTCTCCAGACCTAAACCCAATAGAGAATCTTTGGAGGGAGCTCAAACGCTGTGTTTCTCAGCGACAGGCCAGAAACCTGACTGATCTAGAGAAGATCTGTGTGGAGGAGTGGGCCAAAATTGAGATCAGATCTCAACCCAATAGAGCATCTTTGGGATGTGGTGGAACGGGAGCTTCGTGCCCTGGATGTGCATCCCACAAATCTCCATCAACTGCAAGATGCTATCCTATCAATATGGGCCAACATTTCTAAAGAATGCTTTCAGCACCTTGTTGAATCAATGCCAGAATTAAGGCAGTTCTGAAGGTGAAAGGGGGTCAAACACAGTATTAGTATGGTGTTCCTAATAATCCTTTAGGTGAGTGTACAAAGTATGTAAATGAACACAAATGAATACAGTCTCACACTTTTTCATTAAGTTTTGAATTATGTGCTGGTAATGTAAATATTTTATTCATGCCATGTATGTAAATTCAAGTTCACTCAAATACATACTCATTGTTTTTTGAGAACATAATGTTAAGTGTGGACAGATATTAACGTGGGTGACTTATGCCTGATGGTCAAAGCTTATTAGTTTCTGTTATTGGTAAGAATCAATACTCTCAGATGACCAAAACCAGCTTTGCTATTGCCTGATGCATGATAATAATCTGTACAGTACTGTGATCGGAGCACAGTGTACATATATCGTTAGCTAGCATTATCTATACGCTAACACTCACCGAGACACCTGCTCTGTTCTCCACTGTTTCTCCTCACACAACAACTAAATTTGTCTCCTCTAATCATTGATCTGTGTAATCCTGGTCTGTCTCTAGTTGTGTGTCATAATTGTATGGCTGTGGTCTGCCATATGAGCACCATGACGCATGCGCGAGAATATGACGCAGATCCGGCGTTCGGGAATCCATGAAATGCACACTTTAGCCCCATTTTGAGCACTACGCCGAGACCTAAAGCACGATCAATGTAGAATTCAACAGCTTAGATACGGCGCGTCTTCCTCTGCTTTTAAAACACATCTCCTCGCGTCTGGGTCACGTGTCCGAACGCCGGATCTGCGTCATATTCTCGCGCATGCGTCGTGTTGCTTCGTGAGTTCACGCCTAAGGCCAACAAGGAAGACAAGAACAAGTTGAATAAAGTCGTTATTTTGATTTTGTTTTTCGCACAAAAACTATTGTCGTCGCTTCGTAAAATTATTGTAGAGCCACTGTAGTGAGATGGACTTTGTAACAACGTTTTTAGTACCTTTTATGGGTCTTGTGAGTGTGAATGTACTGAATGCCAATGAATGTACTGAATGCCTATCTGAGGCCTTTCTCAGCCATCAGCTTTCAACAAAAATATCTTCATTCCAAACTGCCATTGCGATCCATTGTTTTCCTATCGTTGAAATTCACTGCACTCCCTCCCGTTATGTCCGGTTTTAGATGAAGAAGTAAAATTCTCTCACAAAAACGACTCCAAAAGCCTTAATAGTTTATTAATAAGTATATTTTAAAGAAAATCTAGTTCCTACATTATTTTTATATACATTTTACATTTATGCATTTGGCAGACGCTTTTATCCAAAGCGACTTACAGTGCCCTTATTACAGGGACAATCCCCCTGGAGCAACATGGAGTAAAGTGCCTTGCTCAAGGACACACTGGTGGTGACCGCTGGGATCGAACCAGCAACCTTCTGCATATCAGTTCAGTGGTTTAACCCACTGGACCACCATCTCCATTCTGCATATCAGTTCAGTGGTTTAACCCCACCATGTGAGACTCCACATTGACTCACTGGGGTCTCTAATCTGCAGTAAGCCCTTTAAGAATCCATCTCATTCAGTTCTGACCGAATGCCTGCTGTGTCTCTCCATTAATATCAGCATCAACGAACCCCTCCATTTCTCCATGGATCTTCATGTGTTTCTTCAGGTGACTTTTAAAAGGGAAACACTTTCCACACTGATCACACGTGTGCGGCTTCTCTCTGCTGTGAATCTTCTCGTGTTTTTTCAGCTCTGATGACTGATTGAATCTCTTGTCACAGTGTGAACACTTGTAAGGTTTTTCTCCAGTGTGAATCCTCTCATGGGATTTCAGAGCTGATAACTGATTGAATCTCTTGTCACAGTGTGAACACTTGTAAGGTTTTTCTCCAGTGTGAATCCTCTCGTGTGATTTCAGAGCTGATAACTGATTGAATCTCTTGTCACAGTGTGAACACTTGTAAGGTTCTTCTCCAGTGTGAATCCTCTGGTGCCGTTTTAACTCACTCCCCCATATAAAAGTCTTCTCACACTCAAAGCACATGTACTCTCTCACACCAGTGTGTATTTTCTCATGTCTATGTAAATATTGGAGCAGTGAGAAACTCTTTCCACACATAGAACATGCATGTGGCTTCTCCTTCGTATGAACTGTCAGGTGTGTCTTCAGGTCTGATGCCCTAAGAAATGTATTCCCACACTGATCACACGTGAACGGCCTCTCTCCAGTGTGGATCTTCATGTGTTCATTAAGGTGTTCTGATCGTGAGAATCTCTTCCCGCACTGATCACACGAGAACGGCCTCTCTCCGGTGTGGGTCTTCATATGTTCATTAAGATGTGCTGATTGTGAGAAACTCTTCCCGCACTGATCACATGTGAACGGCCTCTCTCCAGTGTGGATCTTCATGTGTTTCTTAAGGTGTGCTGATTGTGAGAAACTCTTCCCGCACTGATCACATGTGAACGGCCTCTCTCCAGTGTGGATCTTCATGTGTTTCTTAAGGTGTGCTGATCGTGAGAAACTCTTCCCGCATTGATCACATGTGAACGGCCTCTCTCCAGTGTGGATCTTCATGTGTTTCTTAAGGTGTGTTGATTGTGAGAAACTCTTCCCGCACTGATCACATGTGAACGGCTTCTCTCCAGTGTGGATCTTCATGTGTTTCTTAAGGTGTGTTGATTGTGAGAAACTATTCCCGCACTGATCACATGTGAACGGCCTCTCTCCAGTGTGGATCTTCATGTGTTTTTTAAGGTTTTCTGATCGTGAGAAACTCTTCCCGCATTGATCACATGAGAACGGCTTCTCTCCGGTGTGGGTCTTCATGTGTTTCTTAAGGTGTGCTGATTGCTTGAAGCTCATTTCACACTGATCACATGTGAACGGCTTCTCTCCAGCGTGAACTCTCATATGGACATCAAGATGTTGTTTGGTTGAGACACTCTTTCCACACTGAGTGCAGGTTGTAGATTTCTTGGCTCTTGTTTTCTTTATAAATGTATTTTTAGTCTTTGAGCCACTCAAAGGTTTCTTTTCTCTTCTACTCTCTTCCATCACGTCTGAAATGAGAGGAAAACAGTTTCATTTTATTTTCAGTACATCAGTTGCAGTAAAGTGGAGTAGACTGTATATTTTTACATTATGAAAGGATTATTATTTGTTATGTAAGTTTGTAATAGTTTTTTCTTATCATTAACTGTGTCCTGCATGTTTCACTCAAACTTGTTACTTCTGACATGATTTTCCTCCTTTTAAAAATTGACATCATCTGGGCTCTTTAGACAACATGGTGTGTACTAAACTGAGGTCTGTGTTATTCAAGTCTTAAAGATAAGATTTGGTTTTATTTCACAATGAGCTTGTGCTCAAACTTTAATGTAGGAATGAACATCACCCAAACCTCGCCTGAATCTACTCTTCTTCATATCCCACACACACCATGGTCATATCACTAGATAGTTCCCTCTGCTGATCACATTGGACATTACAGTTGACTCACTACATATCAACACAAGGTCCAGTCATTTACTGTGTTTATACAGTTCTTTGTAAATGTGCAATAGTTAATTCTCTGTTATTTAGTCAGGAGTCAGTAACTCGCCTGTTGTTAGGGACCAGGTGAAAAGGACCCGGATGCTGACGCAGTTTAGTTTCAGTTACGACCATTATTACTACTAGAGCAAGACGAATCTAACGCGATGATAATGCCAGTTCATCCACGAGGCTGCAATACTGAGTAATCATGTGTGTGAAAGTGTGTCAAAGATAAAGTTTGTTTCTTTATTATACTGTGTTAATATTATCATTATAGTTTGTCTTTTGAGACGAGCATATCGATCGGTGTATACACATATTTCTAATGTTGATGTCATACAAAATGCGGATTGCATTCATTTGCATATTGATGTTTTATCAGTGTTGTATATTTATAATGTATTGTTGTTTCTCTGTTTAGAACCACACTTAACTACTGTGAAAGTCTGGAATGAGTGGTGTGTGCATCTGAATGCAAAACGGACATCATTTAAAGGGTCACTTCAGCGCTGGGAAGATGAATGTGTATTTAAACTGTCATTTATGTAGTAGAAATGTGAAATTATTTTTGAATTTGGGGCCATAACTCTGGAAGACTTGGGGCCCTATTTTAACGATCTGAAACGCAAGTGTCAAAGCGCGAAGCGCAAGTAACTTTGTGGGCGGGTCTCGGCGCTGTTGCTATTTTCCCGGCGGGATAAATGGCTCTTGCGCCCGGCGCAAATCTAAAATGGGTTGGTCTGAAGTAGCTTCATTATTCATAGGTGTGGTTTGGGCGTAACGTGAATAAACCAATCCGAGCGTCATCCAACATTCCCTTTAAAAGCAGGTGCGCAAGTTCCATTATGGATTGCTATTATTATGGCGTATTTACCAGGCGCACGCCAGGAGCGGTTCACAGCCGAGGAGACTGATGTTCTTGTAAGAGCAGTGAAAGACAGAGAAGTGAAGTTGTAATGTTGTACATTATGGTAAAGGTGATTTCACAGTCTTTTTTTTTTCAGTCTTTCAGTTTTTTCAGTCGATTTTTTTTTTCCTGGTTCTTGACGGACAAACCAATTTGTCAGATGTCCTTATATACATATATGTCTTGCCACTATTGGGCAAACAGGTCTTATCCTTAATTATTACAATTAGCCTGAATCATTTGTAAGCTAGATTTATGCCTATTTTTTCACATCTTCGTGGCAAACCACAATGATTTCCGTCATCTCATGTGTTAATATTTTTTTAGTGTAACAATTTATGATTTGCAAAAATAACTGTTGCATCTGTGTAGATTACATGAGCAAAGTGTATGCGCGTCGTGCACGCTATACATTATGGTCAAGCATGCGCCCTTAAAATAGCATAGTGAACAACGCGCAACGCGCCACTGACTTTAGACTAGGTTTTTTCTGGTCAGTGGCGCAATTGTTTAATGGAACAGCAAAATAGCACCAGGGATTGTTTGCGCCGGAACACGCCTCCTTTTTTGCGCTGAACCGCCCAGGGAGCGCAAGTTCATTCACTAGTTTAGCGACGTGCTTCTGTGGAGGGAAAAGCACGCTTTGCGCGGGTGCAAAATAGGAATGACACATGCGTCGGTGTACAAAGTCAATTGCGCTGGGTGCAAGATAGGGCCCTTGGAGTTTGGAGCTTTTCTTTGAGAAAAGAACAAAGTACAGCACTGAAGTCATCCTTAAGAAAGGAAGATGTGTTCAGAGTTTTGCCGACCGGATATGGTGAGAGTTTAATCTATCATCTAGGCTTGCTCCGCTTCACCTTCTCCATTGCTCTGGTTGGTTGTAGCACTATCCTATTGCGTGCAGAGGAAATATGAAAGACAACCGTTTATCCCGACCCTTGGATTGAGGCCAACCAATGGTGTGTTCCCAGACCCAACATCTTGATGTGGGTCTGGCTTGTCAGGCTAGTCTTAGGCTGCTGTCACTTTAAGATTGAATGCTAGGATCTAATATACTGATACAAAACTAGTGTTCACAGAGATGTTTACGTTCACTTAAGCCATAACCGACTGCATTTACAGGTGATACTCCACATGATGGGCATTTTGACATCTGTGTATGTACAGGGGGTGGTCATATAATTAGAATATCAACAAAAAGTTGGTTTATTTCACTAATTCCATTCAAAAAGTGAAACTTGTATATTATATTCATTCATTACACACAGACTGATATATTTCAACATTTTCAAATTATTTATCTTAATTTTGATGATTATAACTGACAACTAAGGAAAATCCCAAATTCAGTATCTCAGAAAATTAGAATATTGTGAAAAGGTTCAATATTGAAGACAGCTGGTGCCACACTAATCAGCTAATTAACTCAAAACACATGCAAAGGCCTTTAAATGGTCTCTCAGTCTAGTTCCTATAGGCCACACAATCATGTGGAAGACTTCTGACTTGACAGTTGTCCACATGACGACCACTGACACCTTGCACAAGAAGGGCAAGACACAAAAGGTCATTTCAAAAGAGGCTGGCTGTTCACAGAGCTCTGTGTCCAAGCACATTAATAGAGAGACGAAGGGAAGGAAAAGATGTGGTAGAAAAAAGTGTACAAGCAAGATTGTGAAACAAAACCTATTAAAAAATATGGGGGAGATTCACAAAGAGTGGACTGCAGCTGGAGTCAGTGCTTCAAGAACCACTACACACAGACGTATGCAAGACATGGGTTTCAGCTGTCGCTTTCCTTGTGTCAAGCCACTCTTGAACAACAGACAGTGACAGAAGCGTCTCGCCTGGGCTAAAGACAAACAGGACTGGACTGCTGCTGAGTGGTCCAAAGTTATGTTCTCTGATGAAAGTAAATTTAGCATTTCCTTTGGAAATCAGGGTCCCAGAGTCTGGAGGAAGAGAGGAGAGGCACACAATCCACGCTGCTCGAGGTCCAGTGTAAAGTTTCCACAGTCAGTGATGGTTTGGGGTGCCATGTCATCTGCTGGTGTTGGTCCACTGTGTTTTCTGAGGTCCAAGGTCAACGCAGCCGTATACCAGGAAGTTTTAGAGCACTTCAAGCTTCCTGCTGCTGACCAACTTTATGGATGCAGATTTAATTTTCCAACAGGACTTGGCACCTGCACACAGTGCCAAAGCAACCAGTGCCTGTTTAAGGACCATGGTATCCCTGTTCTTAATTGGCCAGCAAACTCTCATGGTTCGACGCATGCGCAATGGTATGTTACCTCAGACAGTCGGTGTCCTTTTCGTGCAAAATAAGAGGTGTATGTTAACATACAGTAAAAGACAGTAAACGCAAAGTGCTGCAGGTCACATCACGTGTAGATATAAAAAAAAAATTATTACTGTACATTACTAATAAAATAAATAAGGTTGACTGTATCCTAAATTGTGGATATTTATGATATATACAGAACCAAAGACCGTGACCCTAAAACTGTGATATGAACCGAAACGTGGGTATATATATTTTGAGACTACAAGCTAGCTAAAGCCAGGCAATTTAAGCTTATTCGCCATATTTTAAAACAATCCATGTCAGCCATTTCACAACAAGACTGGAGCCGCCTGGCCGAAGCCCCTTCCATGACGCAAATTCACATCTTGAGGAAGCTCAAGATAGTCAAGCGTCCAACTGCGTGCATTATTCACACAAGTCGTGTCTGGTGTGAACGCAAAGTAAGAAGAATAATCACTAGAACTATTAATAACTTCTAAATTTATGAGAAACACTTCATCAGCCATCAACAATGGCCTAGGCCACTGCTGTCACATTCTGGAACAACTGATTAGCGCAAACAAATTTAAAGCACGTGCGGCTCACGTGGCAAGGTTCAATCTGACGGCGAGCGTCCTATTGGTGATGAAAATTGTGTCATGTAAAAACTGAAGAAGGAATATTCTGGAAGTGTCTCTGTAATCTTGATAAGCACCACAACAAATACAAAAATATGAAAAAAAAAATACAGTTTGATGTTCTTTTAAATAAGCAGGTTTAAGAAACAGAAAGTTTCTGCTTTTCCATGAGCGACACATACTGTCAAGAGAGTGAATATGCATTTTTTGCATGGGTCTGAACAGACAAATCTTGTGTGAAAATCAAACTTAATATTCATTCCGATCATTCTAAAAAACGAAACTCCTCTCACAGCCCTATTGCTAGCCTGTGCTGAATTGTCACCATGCATGAGAGTCACACGGCAGCAGGGGCATAAATTTCCTCTAAAAGTTGGGGGGACAATAAACATGAAATTTATCAAGAGCAAAAAAAAAAATAAACAAAAAAACATTTCGTACTTATTTGGCGTTTTGGTGAACTGAAAAATGACCTAATGTCATTTCTTTTCTCTAACACAAAGCGATAGTAGTTTAAATACGATTAAGGTTCACACCGCAGTCATATTATAATTATTAAATTATCTTGCGTCCTCCACAGTATTTTATACTATGATAATCAGATATTTAGATATTCATGATCTGCCCCTTATTATCATATTGAGCAAAACCCTACACAGATCTGACTGAACTTTCGGTTTAGAATTAGCCAATGTTTAGAATTTGGGGGCGGGTTGCTTTAATTTTGGGTTCATTAGCCTATTATTCATAATGAAAAACACAACAACAAAACAGTCCAATGACACACTCCCTTAAATAGGCGCTTTTACACTTTGAAACCAAATCTTCAATAATCTTGTCTGTCAGCGGTTTGCTCGTTCGGCTCGTGCTGAATTGAGCAGACACGTTCAGTTTTTAATTGTTTTGTCAGTTCTCTAACTGAACTCAATGATGTTATTACTGTACAGCGGAGCGGAGCGGGGCGGCGGTGGGCAAGGGATGTTAAAGGTCCCATGGCATTGCATTTTTCTATTATTTTATAGTGTTTTCTGAGGTGTACTTATATTGTTAGTATGATTTTTACATCATAAAATGTCATAATTTAGAAATAAAAGGCATTTTTTCAATACTAATGTTTGCCCTGTGGCTGAATGCCCTGCTTCAAGAGGCGTGTCTGCTGTGAGACTTCAGTAAAAACGCCCACTGTTGTGATTGGCTGACATCTTTGCATTTTAAATGAGCGGAGGGGGCGTGGTTTAACGAAGCACGACTCTGCCAGAGACGGATCGACCTGAGTTCACTTCTCATCAGTTCTCAGTCTCAGTTCAGGGTGAACTGTTGTAGTTACTAGAATATACTTCAGGTTATTAGTCTATTTCTAGTCGGAGGGACTGTCACTCATGTCAGAAAGTTAGTAACTTTAGTAAATTATGGATCAGCGCTGACTCGAGACGCGAACCGTTTAGAACGATTCAGTCCGATTCAGTCCGATTTGGTGAACTGGTTCGGTTCACTAAAAAGAACCGATTCAAAAGAATGATTCGTTCGCGAACCGGACATCATGGAGACGAAGCGATTGCTAACAAAGTTATTTATAGTAACTTCTGAGTTATGAGAGCGCTGTCAGTCAGCGCGAGTTTGTGTTTGTATCTGAAAGTTCTGAATCCAGTTTATTGTGGGGAAAGATGGCTAGCCTAGCCCAGATATTCTCACGCTTACCCTCCTTCTGCTTAATCTCACGCCGCGTTTGGTGCCTCCGCTGTGGGCCAGATGCAGTACTGGGGGTCGGGGATGTTGGAGGCCGAGCTTCGGCGTGTGTGAAGTTTATCTCTAAAGATGTGACTGCTGATGTTAAACAGAAAAGACTGTATGCACATTTTAGAACCGGTAGACGCGACGAGGACGTACAAAAACACTGACTCACAAGATAGAAAACACGAAAACACCGTTCTGTCTGGAGAGAGAGAAGCCGCAGCGTGTGCACGTATAATAAATAATTAGCTGCACATAAAAAAAATCAATGATCACAGATCAGAAGGAACTGAAGAAAGACTTCTGTTTTCATTTGTACATCCAAACACTGAGAAACTGCCAGCGTTCACAAGTAACGTTAATGATCTCGAGTGTTTGCATGGGCGTGCCAGATTGTCTGGGCGGAGGAAAGGGAGGTAACCGTTCCTGCTTGGACGTCAAAACAGGAGGCTTCAGGATTGGCTCCTCTGGCCTGTCATTTTCTCAAAGGCAGAGAGAGACAGCCAGAACTCGGGTTTACACCGATCAACATTTCTATCCACTTGGGGACAATATTCAGGCTAGGGGAACTCATATTAATGTTGAAATACCTCATAAAATGAAAATTTCATGCCATGGGACCTTTAACAGTGTTTTGCCTAATCTGTATTAAAGAGAAAAGAATCACTTCATCTGACGTTTAAAGTGAATAAAATAGCCTTGACAGCTACTTACTGGTGTTTCACAACTGCTGTCTGAAGAGCCTTGTTCTCTCCCCAAACTTGTGTGGTAGTTTTTCTTCGGTCTATGGGTAACGTTAGTTGAGGTGCACGGTGGATCAAACCACTGTGGGGCAAGGGGGACTCAAAATGTTTCTAAACTTAAAACACATTTTTTGTCCCATTTTTTGTCCCGTTTGCGTTTGTATTGTTTTACTACTTACACATTTATTTTAAGTATATATTGTTATATTATTTACAAAACTCTGCATGGTTTTTAGGGGGGGACAGCGCTCATATTGGGGGGGTCCTGTCCCCCCGTGATTTACGCCCCTGCACGACAGAGACGCGCGATATAATATAGGCAGTCATTGCTGTAGTTTTTACATTATTATGAAGACATTAAAGATCACAATCTCTACGATTCTCTTGAAAAGTAGTTCATAAACTTCTACAAGATCAATCACGATAGCTCCTGTAGCTCAAACAGTACAGCGTGGTGCTAGCATGGCCATGGGTTCGATTCACATGGGTTCGATTCACAGGGAAAGCAAGAACTGACAAGATGTAAATGTGTTCCTTGACTGCGATGTAAGTCGCTTTGTCCCAATTGCACACCCATCTCACTGCGAACAATCTCTTTGAACCCCTACAATCTGGTTTCCGCAAACTCCACAGCACGGAAACGGCGTTAGTTAAGGTTACTAATGACTTACTGATTGCTGCGGACTCTGGCCGTCTTTCGATATTGATCCTTCTCGATTTAAGTGCAGCGTTCGACACTGTGGATCACGCTCTGTTACTCACTCGCTTGAAAACCATCTTTGGGGTAACGGACACTGTATTAAACTGGTTCAAGTCTTATCTCTCAGATCGGCGCCAGTTTATTTCCCTTGATGGATGTCAGTCTAAAGTTGGTTCAGTCCAATTTGGCGTACCTCAGGGTTCAATTTTGAGCCCACTTCTTTTTAGCATGTACATCTATCCTCTTGGCCAGCTTTTACGATCCCTCGGTCTTAAGTTCCATTTTTATGCAGATGACACCCAGATTTACATCCACACTAAACCGGATGATAATTCAGCCATAAGCTTTATAGAAAACTGCATATCTGAGGTAAAAATCTGGATGTCACAAAACTTTCTGTGTCTAAATGGTGATAAAACCGAGGTAATGCTTATCGGTTCACCCCTGCAAATCAACAAATCCAGTCATTTTCCTCAAAAAATTGACGGCTCTGCTCTGGAGTTTCAAACTAAATTAAAAAACTTGGGGGTGATATTTGACAAAAATTTATCATTTGACCCTCATGTCCAAAATACAGTTAAAAATTCTTTTTTTCACCTCAGAAACATTGCAAAACTACGCCCCATGCTATCTGTTCCTGTTGCGGAAAAGTTGATTAATACTTTCGTATTTTCTCGCATTGATTATTGCAATGCGCTTCTGAATGGGGTCTCTAAAACTACCTTAAATAAATTACAGTCAGTGCAAAATTCGGCTGCTAGAATTCTCACACGCACCAGGACTAGCGAACACATCACTCCAGTTTTAGAGTCACTGCACTGGCTTCCAGTCAGGTTTCGGATTGATTTTAAAATTCTTATGCTGACTTACAAGGCCCTTAATGGCTTGGCGCCTCAATACATATCCGAACTTTTAACTGTTTACTCGCCTAGACGTAATCTCCGCTCCTCCGATGCGGGCCTTTTAGTTGTTCCTTCTAACCGTCTACGCTCTATGGGTGACCGGGCCTTCTCCACTTGTGCACTTAAACTCTGGAATTCTCTTCCGATGATGATCAGACAGGCGGATTCTCTTACTGTTTTTAAATCTGCTCTTAAGACACATTTTTTCAGAATGGCTTTTATATGATTTTTTTAAATATATTTTTTATATATGTATCTTGTGCTTTTAATCTGTCTATGCTTGTAAAGCGCTTTGAGATTCTCTTTTTAAAGGCGCTATATAAAATAAAGATTATTATTATTATTATTATTATTATTATTATTATTTGGATAAAAGCGTCTGCCAAAAGCATAAATGTAAAAGTAAAATGTCCCTCATCATAAACTTATTGATTTCTCCACTAAGTGGTTTCTCCCCTGCATGGATCCTCATGTGTTTGTTCAGGTGACTTTTAGTAGAGAAACTCTTCCCGCACTGATCACATGCTTTCATGTGCTCACTCATGTGCTTTCATATTTCCTAACAGATTGAATCTCTTGTCACAGTGTGAACACTTGTAAGGTTTTTCTCCTGTGTGAATCCTCTGGTGCAGTTTTAAACAGTTCGCTGTAGTAAAAGTCTTCTCACACTCAAAGCACATGTACTCTCTCACACCAGTGTGTATTTTCTCAATTATATTTTCTATTCTATTTTCTCAATATCAGCAAAGGTGTTTTGCAATACAATTTGAACACAGTAAGTACATTGTACTTATTTTTTTGATGTAAGTACATAAAAGTTAAGGCCACCTAATATAAAGTGGGGCCGGGAAAGTTGATGTACTGTTTATTGCTAAAATAAAATAACACCACAATGTACTACAGCTCTGGAAAAAGTTAAGAGACCATTTAACATACCGTACCAACTTGGTATCAAAGTACCGGTACTAGTCCGGACATCCCTAAAGGACACCAGTCATTTTTCCAAGAGATTTTCTTTTTTATTATGTTATATGACAACATAGGAGAGAAAGACAATTTTCTGGAGGGATGGTCTTCATTCCAGCTTTCTGGACACAAGGTTGTTTTTTATAGGCTGCTTAAACAGAGAATTAATTGTATTATCAGAAAAACAGGTTGTTTACGCTATACCTCGTGCTTTCACGCGGCACAATATACCCTTGAACAAATGCATAGAGAAACATGTTGTTCATTGTTCAAAATAGATGTCTTTTGGAGAACTTGTGACTTGTGTCATGTGCATTAGTGGGAAAACAACATCATGCTACACAATTCTTCCTTACAGAGAATTTCAGTCACATGTGCATAATTGGAGAATTTATGCTACATATTCCTGTGTTTAAGATAATCTCACCATGTAACCCTCACACTTCAGACCCACTCTGACTAAATAATGATTATGAATATTGATATTAAATAATAAAATCTTAGTCTTCACAGACATTCAGTTTTATATTTAGGTTATTTTCAGGCCTTTAACATTTAAGTCTCATCCAAAAGAATTTTAATTAAAAAATCTGAGTCACTTGCATGTATATTTATCCTTGTTTTACTCTGTTGCTACTGACTCTGGGATAACAGTTTTCAAGTGTCTAGTTTAAAATGAGACCAGATTTATGAATATAGACCATAGGGTTTAAGAGCGGCAGATATTTTTACTTGGGTATGTTGTTTTAAGAAAATTCTCAAAAATAGGGACGCAGTTTAATTGTGCGTTCACACTGGACGCGATTCGCGCGAGTGATTTACATGTTAAGTCAATGCAGAGACGCGAAATGGCATTCTACGGCGCGAATCGCGCGAATGAGGTGGCGAGATTTGAAAAATCTGAACTTTGGCGGATATTTCGCGCCGCGTTAACCAATCACGAGCTTGCTCTAGTAGTGATGCATTTACAAGCGGAGGCAGAAATCCCAACAACAATGGAGGACAAGATAATCGTGGCCGCATGTGGATACCCGGAGCTGTATGGTACATCATCCTATCACTACAGGAACAGGAATAAAAAGGATCTTGCTTGGAAGAAAGTGAGTTACCCTCTCAACAAAATCTATGTCAGCCATTTCACAACGAGACAGGAGCAGAAAAAAAGAGACAGAGCCAGCGGCAAATGTGAGAAGGACTAGCCGAGGAAACGCGGAATGCCACTTATCGCCTGGATCTCACAACTCCGAAAACACCAGATAAAATGCTCAAATAGGCTCTTTTTATAAATTAACCACAGATTTGAGCTTTAAACAACTATATTATCGCCTGAAAAAGTCTTTAAACTACGTTTTGTCACACATTAATAGTAGTATTTTTTACAAAAAGACGTCAAGTGACCGAGACGAGCTGGCTCATATAGGCTCATATAGGGCAGAAGCCCCTCCCATGACGCGAATTCGCGTCTGTTGTGTAGTTGTCACACGCAAATTTCACGCGCGAATGAAGCGAGTAAACTCAAAATGTTCAAGCGTCCGGTGTGAACGCCACATAAGAGATGAATGTCTCTAGTATCGACAGCAGAACCGGTAACGTCAGAGCTTATTGATACACTGTAAAAAAGGATTTGAGGCTTTTGCTACCTCAACTTATTTTCATAAGTCAGTTCAACTAAAATGTTGAGTATACTTAAGATATTAAGTTTAGCAGTGCCCAACTACTCCGTTTAATCAGAGTAGTTCAGGCAACATAGATTTCTAAGTTGTTTGAGCGGCCCCTGCATAACTACGTCGGGAAACCCCGCCGATCTCTCCTATGAGCCCTCCAGAGCACGCGCCAGAAACTGCCATTTTGAATCAAGAGTTGCTGAGGTAAAAGAGCTTCTAACTTTCTTATTTTATGAAAATGCTTGTTAAACTGAGTGTAAACTAGATAAATATTACACAGGGTTGTTGGTGGCCACAATAAATATATTTTTGTCTGCATGTCACAGTGTTTTACACATGACCACGGATGTATAACTCGTTCTACGAATTCGTTCCTCGTTATAATTAATTGTGTCAACAAATGAACAAATTAAGAATTAATTCACTTAACTTATTATATTCTCATTTTATCAAATTGTGGCTGCATTGTAATTCGTTCCCTCATTTATAATTAAAACGAATTAACAAACAATGCGGCCACTATTTTCCTAAAAGGAGGGAATTCATTTTTAATTTGTGACCACAATTGAATCACGGGGCAACGAATTAATGTCGTAGGATTGAATGTAGAATAATGTCTCGTGTAAGCACTGTTTTAACCCTTGGATATCATTAAAACGGCTTGTAAACAGTCACAAAATGTTAAATTTACCTCAGAAAGCCATGAAATGACCATAACGTATATTGTATGCAATACAAATGTCTTATGCAACTATGTCTTATTTTTATAAAGCATAAAGAAACTAAATTCTACCTCTAATTCTATTTGGGAATAATAATTTTCGGACTATTTGCAAATAACGTGTAGTTTGCGTCAGATATATCATTAGTCTCGCCTCGGGATTCTTCCTGTAAGTGAATAAATGCATAGATCCAGTTTTAACATGAATTTCGTAGTGGTCTAGTGGTCTTGTGGTAATGCTCATAGTGTCAAAGGTTTCAGGTTCTAATCCGCCCTCAAATTGTTTTTCTTCATTAAAATCAAAGATGTTCAATGAATGTATATTAAGAGCATGGACACGTTTGTGGGCATTTTGTTTAGTGATTTTACCGGAAAGAATAGAGTCCCCATCATGGCATTATTTGATATATTTAAGTGCTTCGTCTGTGTGAAGGCCATCTCAGTCATTTTTGATATCGACGAGCGCCGAGGCAGAACACACAGAACGCGTTTTTGCAGCGAGAGCCTTTTTTGAATAGATGTCGGTTTGCAGAGAGCGTTATGCGCGCTGCTTTTGCGCGCCTAGAGCTTCGCGCTAGAAGGAGCGCTCTGAGTGCTGAAGTTCCAATGAAATGAATGGAGAGGCGGGTCTTGCGTTGTGGCGACCGTTGCCTTGATTAGACTGACAGGACAGTGGTTGCCTAGAGACATTAAGGCTGCCTCAATCAGTTCCCTAGTTCAGTAGTCAGGGCACTGATCAGGGAGTCAGCCCATTGACTTATGTCCTGATCAGTGCCCTGACTACTGAACCAGGGAACTGATTGAGACGCACCCTTCAAAAACTGAGCACACTGCTATTTTCTAAAGGAAAAAAAAAAGTCAACCAAAAAAGGCAGTGCAGTGGGGAAATTCTAAAACGCTTAACGTGAAAAACGCAAATAATGAAGCATACTATGGGCAAAAAATCAGATGAGCCCGGAATATGAACACAACACATTCAATTACACGTTAAGCGTTTTTTTTATAATGGGTTTCTATGGGAGGAAAACGCTTAACATGTAATTAAATGCGCTGCGTTCATATTCCGGTCTCATCCGATTTTTTGCACATAGTGTACTTCATTATTATTATATTTCCTGAGTTTGGTCTTTTAATAACACTGTACATTATGCCACATTAAGCTTTTTTCACGTTAAACGTTTTAGAATGTCCCGTGCAGGGCGCCTCTTTCAAACCTGAAAAACAAGTTCTGTGTGAACGGACCTTAATTAAAAATGTTACTTTTAAACGTTACCACTTAATTTACAAAATCTTAATCTCCAACACATGATCACATGCATCTAACATAATAATGTTACATTTACATTTATCCATTTGGCAGACGCATTTTATCCAAAGCGACTTGCATTGCATTCAAGGTACACATTAATGTTTTGTATGTTGAACTGTTTTATAAATCAATATTACACATTTCTACAATATTACACCTCCAGCTGTAATGTACAAACTCAAAAGTATGGAGATGTCAGACTGACTTTGATTTTCTTTTTCTTCAGAGTTGGTGGCTGTACTGAGTACTACGGAGCAACCTGTCTTGTAAGTCACATGAACTGGATCTGCAAGTTCTGCACATTTTCTTCTGCCAATCAACGCAGCATTATAAGGCATTACAAGCTAAAACACGGACACTATAATAGATCTTGAGGTGCGTGAATTGATTGAGTTTATGACATTGTTAACTGTTGTCAAAGTAAAAAAAATAACATTTATCAAAGGGTTAGTTCACCCAAAAATGTAAATTCTATTATTAATGACTTGCCCTCATATCGTTCCACACCCTTAAGACCTCCGTTTATCTTCAGAACACAAATAAAGATATTTTAGTTGAAATCTGATGACTCAGTGAGGCCTCCATTGGCACAATGTAATTTGCAATCTCAAGACCGATAAAAGCTAGTAAAGATGTTACAAAGTCCATCTCACTTCAGTGGTTCTATAATGACTTTCAAAACATTACATCATGAAGCTTCGAAGGATTCATAATGCATCAAAGCTTCATGATGTAGTGTTTTGAAATCGATCATCACTATATATAAGTCGTTATTTAGGGGGGGGTTTTACGCACAGAAACTAATTCTCGTCGCTTCATAAAGTTAATGTAGAACCACTGTAGTGAGGTGGACTTTGTAACGATGTCTTTAGTACCTTTTATGGGTCTTGAGCGTGTACTGTACATTGTGCCAATGGAGGCCTTTCTGAGCCATCGGATTTACACTAAAATATCTTCAGAAGATGAACTTCTGGAAGTAGAAACTGGTTCTAAGAAGATGTCTTACGGGTGTCGAACGACATGAGGGTAAGTCATTAATGACAGAATTTTCATTTTTGGGTGAACTAACCCTTTAAAGGTTTTGGTAAATTTGCTATTAACTTACTCAGCTACAGGTCATCAAAGAAGTTGGTATTTTTTTAACAGTGGTCCTTGGTGATACCAGCTACCGTCACTACAGAGTGAAAAAAAAAAACGCATACAGATAAAACAAAACTAATACCTATGATGACAGTAGCCATTGTTTTGAATGATATGAATCACCAAGGACCATGATTTCAAACAAAAATCTTTACTGTTTGTAAACCTGTAAGACCTTCGCTCATTTTCAGAACACAAATTAAGATGTTTTGATAAAATCGGAAAAAGAAATTACTGAACAAAGTTATTTTGTGTTTTTTTGCCCACAAAGTATTCTCGTCACTTCATAACATTAAAGGATTAGTTGACTTTTAAATAAACTTTTGCTGATAATTTACTCACCCCCATGTCATAATTTAATTACTAAATACTTCATTATGTTCTTTAGACTACAGGTTCCGAACAAGAGGCAATAACAGAAGTTGATGTTGGTCTTCTCATCTTCTCGACTGAGGAAGGCAGAAGCAGCCAAGCACTACTGGCAAAGGAGATAGTCGATATTGCAGTGGTGCTGGAAGGGAACATCGTCATACGTGATCTAGGAGATGTCAGATGCCTTTTCTACTCTCGTTGGTCTTTTGTACTGCCTTAATATAGACTATCCCAAGGGACTACGGTACACATTAGAGATGGTCCAGAAAGTTTTCATGGGCGTCGGCAGTGGCAGCTGTTCTGCAAAGATTCATGGACTCCGCAACAAGCTGCTTCAAAGCAAAGTGTAGGGCAAGTTACAGAAAAAAAAAGTTTAATTGCAGATGTTCTAAAAATGTTAGTAGAATGACACTGTTTTGTTAATCTGCAATTTAACTAAAGCACTTAAGGCAGTAAGCTTTTCTATATTTCTAAAATCTAATGAAATTTTATATTTCTATATTTACAATTCTTTTGTCTACTATAACTAGTTTGCATATTGCATATTTTTTAAGATAAATGTTAATGTACATGTTATGTAATGTCAATTTCCAGCTGCTTACTGTTATCAAAACATTTCAATTTAACTACATCTCTTTTAAAGGTCCCGTTCTTCGTGATCCCATTGTTCAAACTTTAGTTAGAGCATAAATAATACCTGTAAAATTATAAAGCTCAAAGTTCAATGCCAAGCGAGATATTTTATTTAACAGAAGTTCCCTTTCAAAGCCTACAGCGAACGGCCGGTTTGGACTACATCCTGGTACTTCCTTCATAAATGACGTCAGTAGAACAGTAGAACAGACTAACCTCCGCCCACAAGAATACGTGGAAAAAGGGGGCGTGGTCTTGTTGCTGTCCCACGTGGAGAAGAGGACGTGTCGCGTGGAGAAAAGGAAGTGTTGCGTTTGAGTGTGTTTGTCGCCATGTCGTCGAGACGCTGTTATTTTCAACCCGGAGTCAAATCACCTTTGTTTGGCTTTCCCAGGGATGCTGTAGAGATCATTAAGCGCATATATCTCCCGTTAAGAGGCGTGACCTTTGCACGTGCGCTAAGATGCTGTCGAATCACAACACAGGAACCGTGCCACGTTTGCTAAGCTAAGGAGGGACTTCATAGAACAAGGAACTCATCAGCCGTTTTTAGGACAGTGAAAACAGCGGTATACAGATAAGCAAATTGTGTTAAAAATACTGTTTTTATTTTTACACACGAAACATGAACACATGTTATATTGCACACTGTAAACACAATCAAAGCTTCAAAAAAACACGAAGAATGGGACCTTTATTACCTATTTTGTCGATTTTTAAATGAAAATAAAAGTAAAATAGCATTCTGCTATTATTCTACAAAGTCTTCTATGTCAATGAATCATTTTTATGTAGTAGTATTAGAAAACAGAAACTTGAGTTGTGTGGGCAAATTACCCATTTCAGTCTGTTGCATGAACTTAACATTCCAACTACAACTAACTATTCTTGAAAAAGTAACCTGGCTGCCTTAAAAAAATGAGTTGATTCAACAAAATGCGTAGTTAAGCCAATTTTTACATTGTTGGCACAACTATTAATTATAAATTGACTCAACAAGATACTTAGTTTAAACAACTTAAGATGGCAGAAAAAGTTTGTTGGTGTAACTCATTGTATGTTGCCTCAACTGGGATTTAAGTTTATTGAACTTTTACTGTCTTGTTGGAGTAACTAAAAAACTTTTTCATTAAACTTTTAAATTAAAGTTGCTCAGACTATTTTGTCAGCTTCATCTTTGTTATCCCAACAATTAATTTTATGTTTAAGGAACTCCAATATATGTGCAAACAACTTAAGTTTCTTAGCTAGCTTAACACAAAATTTCAAGGCAGCCAGGTTACAAATTATTTTAAGTTGAATGAGCTTGTTCGTTTTTACAGTGTACTGTGGCCTTTCGTATTTTAGCTCCGGGGCTCGTTTAATATCGGGTTTTGGTAGCCATTCCTACTTAAGCCTGAATTTTTACTCTGAGCGGCTTTATATATATGGCACAGGTTTTACTTAAAGGTCCCATGGCTTGGATTTTTTTATTTTATTCTATAATGTATCTTGAGGTGTACTTATGATTTTTACATCATAAAATGTCATAATTTGGAAATAAAAGGCTTTTTTTAACTGATTACTGATTTTAGCCTCTGGCTGAATGCTCTGTTTGAAGGGGCGTGTCTGCTGTGAGACTTCAGGGAAACGCCCACTGTTGGAAGCAGAATGAAGTGTACCTCCCCTTTAAGAAACTTTGGATGCGTTCTCTCCTCGCTCAGTTGATAAACTACGCTGAGATGAGGATGTATGGTGGCTCACGGAGCAATTTCACGATTTAAGTCATCAGAAATACAGTGATCAGCAACAACCCCCTTTCATAAAGCGTGTGCCTCTCACTCTAGGCTGTATCTGCAGTATCTGTTTTAGTTTATTTTAACAATGTAAAGTAACAAGTCTGATCAGTTAATGATGTGAAAAGAGTAGAAATGTGAGCTCAACACTTGAGATGATTCCCATCAATTCCCCTCACAGATCTCAAACTTTGACTTTTGACTTGACATTTAGTCACAGTTCTCACTCAAACATCGAAACAATCACACACACACACACACACACACACACACACACACTCGCTCAGGTCTGATTGAACTCAACACATGTTCCTCTCATGCTCACACACACACACACACACACACACACACACACACACACACACACACACACACACACACACACACACACACTCGTTCAGGTCTGAATTAACTCAACACATGTTCCTCTCATGCTCTCTCTCACACACACACACACACACACTCGCTGCTGCTGCACTAAATGTTTATTTCAGGAGGAAGCCGCTCCAGTATCGCTGAGCCCGATGAGAACAACACAGAAATGAGCCTTCATCAAACTCTATAAAGTGTGTGTGTGTGTGTGTGTGTGTGTGTGTGTGTGTGTGTGTGTGTGTGTGTGTGTGTGTGTGTGTGTGTGTGTGTGTGTAAATATGGGAGAAAAACAGCGAACTGCTCGACTCACCTCAGACACTCGACGCTGCTGTTCCTGAACTGAACTGCTGCTATGTATGTGTGTGTGTGTGTGTGTGTGTGTACGTGTGTGCCCAGAATAACATATGGTTCCCATTAAAACGGAATGTATAAGTCAACATATGCACTAAAACCTCTCTCTCTCTCTCTCTCTCTCTCTCTCACACACACACACACATACACACACGCACGCACATATAGGGTTTTTTTTTAAATGTGGGGATAGGCGTAATGGTTTTTATACCGTACAAAACCGTATTTTCTATCCCCCTACACTGCCCCTAAACCTACCCATCACACACACACACACACACACACACACACACACACACACCACACACACACACACACACACACACACACACACACACACACACACACACAGCCCTGCACAGTTTACTTTCTCTGAAAAAAAAACCTAATTCTGTGATTTATAAGCATTTTGAAAAGTGAGGACATGGGGAACGTCCTCATATTTCACCCTCTCCTTGTAATACCCATGTCATTATCCACATTTGTGTCCTGATATCTCACAAAAACACCCCCCCCCCCCCCCCCCACACACACACACACACACACACACACACACACACTCTTTGTCTTGTCTCATTTCTGTCTCTCCTCCCTCTCTCTGTCCGCCTGGGGCACTAAATCGTTGTGTTATATACTCCTGTCATAACACAGGAACGCACTAGAAAGAGATTTCCTTAGAAGGTAGAGAAACACGTGTCCTGTCTTTAAAATAGATCATATACTTCATGCTTGCTTATACAAGAATACTGTACATCTGTTGATGATACATCATAGAACAAATGCATCAGTGGAAACTACATGTGTGCACATTCCTGTACCAAATATAACTCATCCCATCTCTCCTTGGGACACATGTACGGACACTGCCTGCCTTTACATTATACAAATCATTATGAAAATAATAAAACAAAATTAATACAGAAAATTAAAATTAAACAATAAAATGTCCATTCATTAAAATATCTTCTTGTGTTCAGCAGAAGAAAGACACTCGTACAGGTTTGGAAGTAAATGATAGAATTTACATTTCAGGGTCAACTATTCCTTCCCCTTGTTCATCCTAATGGACATTTCATGGCTTTTTCAGTATTTTGTTTAGTTTTTTTGATAATGTTGCCTGTGTTCATGCTAACTGCATACACGTGTGTGTATTTTTATTGGAATTGTAATATTTTACCGCCATTTTGGCACACAAGATACTTCCCCATTGAAACCCGTTAAAACTGCAATGTCTAATCCCAGTGGCATTTGATGCAATCTTTGTTAATAGGCTTTTATTTTTGTTGGCAAATTTTAAATTTATACAATTTTTTTACCAGATGGTGCCATTTTCTCAGGTTTGGCCTATAAAGCAAATACTCACTTTATTACTGTTATCTTTTTATGCAAATTATAAAGCCAATTTGATAAATTATGCAGCTGTAACTGTGTGGTGTGTTGGTATGGATGTCAGAGTGTGGTGTGTATGCATGTAATAAAAAGAAGTGTGTGTGTGTGTGTGTGTGTGTGTGTGTGTGTGTGTGCGTGCGTGCGTGCGTGCGTGCGTGCGTGCGTGCGTGCGTGTGTGTGTATCAGTGGAGATCTGCTGGCACCTATTGGGGAACAGTTGGCACTGCGCCCAAATAAAATCTTACTGAGAGCTCATTTTTTCAGATATCAACCTCAAATTTGAAACAGTTTTTTTTTTTTTGATTTATGGCTTTGATATTCTAGCAGTTTTAGAGTTTAACATGTTTCATTTTTTTTTTTTTTATAAAATATTATGGTAACACTTTACAATAAGGTTCGTTAGTTAACATTAGTTAACTACATTAGTTAACATGAACTAATAATGAACTGCACTTATAAAGCATTTATTTATCTTTGTTAATGTTAACTTCGACAGTTACTAATGCATTATTAAAATCTTCATGAACAGCTGGATTTTTTGAACTAACGTTAACAAAGATTAACTAATGCTGTTGAGGTGTTGTTCATGGTTAGTTCATGTTAACTAATGTCTTAACTAATGTTAACTTATATAACCTTATTGTAAAGTGTTACCAATATTATTCATCAATCATTTTCATAAACTGAAACCTCTATAACTTTTTTGGTTTCACTTTTAAACATTTTTGATTTCAACAATAATCTGCCATCTTCTTTAAAATGAGATCAAACTTAAGTGTGTGCGCCCAATATTCATTTGTATGACTGTTTTTTGACATGGACATTTTTGTTCATTGATCCTAATGACCTTGATTCGCTGCTTCAGGTGTGTTTTATAGGGCTGGAGAAACTAAATCAGACACACTTTCTTTTGATATTGACGCATTAACAGATTTTAGAAAACTAGAATAAATATAAAGAATTTAACGTTACTATAATCATAATTTGAATATTTTGTTTTGAGCAACTTTTTAAGTGAATCATATTGTGGTTAGTATATTAACATTATTGACTGAATTGACTTGTTCTTAAGAAATATCATGCTTTCTTTTTCAGATTTCAGAGAACCAATAGGAAAAGAGTCGTCTGTAATGATGGACAGACCGAGCCTTCCTCATTGTGAATAACTAAAGGTTCTTTTTTGGTCATGAAAAATGAAGATTAATAAAAAAAAAACAAAGCCACATTTGTTACATAACATTTATATTCATAAATATGAATTGCTCTGCTGTTGAAGGATTTAGCCGACTTCTTTTTTACATATTATTTCTCCAGCCTTTGAAAAATCCTCTCACAAGGGACACTTGTTGATAACATGCACAGATATTTTTAAAGGATTAGTTCACCCTAAAATGAAAATGTCCTTATAATGTACTCACCCCAATGCCATCCAAGATGAGGGAACGATCGGCCGTTTTAAAAATAAAAATGAATATACTTTTTAACCTAAATTGCAGCACTGCGAGGTGCTAAGGATGACATAATCATGTCGGAAAGGTCACACTATATGTAGACGGAAGTACCTCCCCGTGTTTACAAAGCGCTCATGTAAAGACTAATGCAAAAAAAACAACCACTCAATTTTCAACTTCAAAATCGTCCAATATTGTTGTTTTGTCTCTTTTTTTTTTTTTGCTAAAGGGCGTTTGTAATATTATTCTTCACATGACAAGGTGGGTCGTGGAGTCGTGGAGTTGGTCCAGGGGACAGTGAAGACAGTGAAGCAGAGGCAGACCTAGAGCATGGGGCAGGGGCAGGCCTGGACAGTGAAGCAGAGGCGGGCCTGGACCGTAGAGCAGAGGCGGGCCTGAACCATGGAGAAGAGGCGGGCCTGGACCATGGAGAAGAGGCGGGCCTGGACCGTGGAACAGAGGAGGGCCTGGACCGTGGAGCAGAGGCGGGCCTGGACCGTGGAACAGAGGAGGGCCTGGACCGTGGAGCAGAGGCGGGCCTGGACCATGGAACAGAGGAGGGCCTGGACCGTGGAGAAGAGGCGGGCCTGGACCATGGAACAGAGGAGGGCCTGGACCGTGGAGAAGAGGCGGGCCTGGACCATGGAACAGAGGAGGGCCTGGACCGTGGAGAAGAGGCAGGCCTGGACCATGGAACAGAGGAGGGCCTGGACCGTGGAGAAGAGGCGGGCCTGGACCATGGAACAGAGGAGTGCCTGGAGCATGGAGCAGAGGCGGGCCTGGACCATGGAACAGAGGAGTGCCTGGAGCATGGAACAGAGGAGGGCCTGGACCGTGGAGAAGAGGCGGGCCTGGACCATGGAACAGAGGAGGGCCTGGACCGTGGAGCAGAGGCGGGCCTGGACCATGGAGCTGTGTGTAATATCTCACAATATGACAAGTGTAAACCATAATACAACAACAAAACAGAGACTTTCATCTTCATGAACCTCTACAGGTAAATAACTACACCGCATAATATCTCCATATGAGTCTTAATCTAATAACTACTGTAATTTTATTACAACACAAATTAGATCATAACATGATAAAGTTTTATGTGCAGACAATTACCTCTAAAATAAAGAGCAACACAAAGCAAATTTTGAATTATTATTATGAATAGATTTGACATTTCTCATTCATTACTCATTACAGGGTCAATATGAAGTATTTAGAAGTTATCGCTTCTAATAGCCTATATTTATAGTACATTTATAGAATTTTAATACTGTTGAGTAAATATGAGAACAGTTTTAATCATTTAAAACATAAATAAAAGTTTAAGTAAATTAACAAAATCGAATGATCTCAAACTTTGACTCTTTAGGAACTGAATTTGCCAATTGGACAGTGGAACTCTGGAAAAATGTTGCCTGGTCTGATGAGTCTCGATTTCTGTTGAGACATTCATGAGTCAGAATTTGGCGTAAACAGAATGAGAACATGGATCCATCATGCCTTGTTACCACTGTGCAGGCTGGTGGTGGTGGTGTAATGGTGTGGGGGATGTTTTCTTGGCACACTTTAGGCCCCTTAGTGCCAATTGGGCATCGTTTAAATGCCACGGCCTACCTGAGCATTATTTCTGACCATGTCCATCCCTTTATGACCACCATGTACCCATCCTCTGATGGCTACTTCCAGCAGGATAATGCCCCATGTCACAAAGCTCCAATCATTTCAAATTGGTTTCTTGAACATGACAATGAGTTCACTGGACTAAAATGGCCCCCACAGTCCCCAGATCTCAACCCAATAGAGCATCTTTGGGATGTGGTGGAACGGGAGCTTCGCGTCCTGGATGTGCATCCCACAAATCTCCATCAACTGCAAAATGCTATCCTATCAATATGGGCCAACATTTCTAAAGAATGCTTTCAGCACCTTGTTGAATCAATGCCACGTAGAATTAAGGCAGTTCTGAAGGCGAAAGGGGGTCAAACACAGTATTAGTATGGTGTTCCTAATAATCCTTTAGGTGAGTGTACAAAGTATGTAAATGAACAAAAATGAATAAAGTCTCACACATTTTCATTGTTTTGAAATGTGTAAGTTTTGAATTATGTGCTGGTAAAGTTTCTGTTATTGGTGGAAATCAATACTCTCAGATGACCAAAACCAGCTTTGCTATTGCCTGATGCATGATAATAATCTGTACAGTACTGTGATCGGAGCACAGTGTACATATATATATATATATATATATATATATATATCGTTAGCTAGCATTATCTATACGCTAACACTCACCGAGACACCGGCTCTGTTCTCCACTGTTTCTCCTCACACGACAACTCAATTTGTCTCCTCTAATCATTGATCTGTGTAATTCTGGTCTGTCTCTAGTTGTGTGTCATAATTCTATGGCTGTGGTCTGCCATATGAGAATTAAAGGGTTAGTTCACCCAAAAATGAAAATGATGTCATTAATTACTCACCCTCATGTCGTTCGACACCCGTAAGACCTCCGTTCATCTTCGGAACACAAATGAAGATATTTTTGTTGAAAGCTGATGGCTGAGAAAGGCCTCCATTGGCATTCAGTACATTCACACTCACAAGACCCATAAAAGGCACTAAAAATGTTGTTACAAAGTCCATCTCACTACAGTGGCTCTACAATAATTTTACGAAGCGACGACAATAGTTCCCTTTCGTTCAGTCACTACGACGTACGTTAGTGACTAACGAATGGGGGTTTTGCTTAGAAGCCTATGATCTTCGAGAATTCAACAGCGCCCAATGGCAGTGCCAATGCCATGGGCATGCGGAATTTGCATTCGTAACTCCTCCCCACCCTGTGGGTATATAAGGAAGTACGCTGGCAACATCGCATTATGTTTCTGCTTTGGAGCCAAGAGCATCTCTTTGTATATATCCAACCATTGTATATATCCTGCACGTGCTGCTATTGCTATTGTACTTCTGGTTAGACCTAAACTGCATTTCGTTGCCTTGTACTTGTACTTGTGTAATGACAATAAAGTTGAATCTAATCTAATCTAATCTAATCTCTTCACTCCTACAAGCCTGAATTCTGAAGTCCTCTCTTCAGTCTTTTCGAGACGAGCGGTTCTCCAGGGTGTTGGTGTGACGGCGCATTCCAGCGATCTCGCATTGCCTGCCTGCTGATCTGTGCAGTGATCTGCAACAGCTGTGTGTGTTTTCCCTGGGCGCTTCGGCACTCTGCAGAGCTTTCCTCTCACAAAAAGAGCTTGCGCGTGGCACATCTTTTTCAAGACGGTTCGCCCGTGCACTTCCGGGTGCGATCGATCTCCGTTGCTGTCTATGGGCACATTCACTGCTCGACGTGTTTGGGCTTCAGCACGTTCGGGCAGTGATTGTGGACGTGTCATGTTCCCACTGCGGGAACGTGACCATCGCGATGTCGCGGTCGAGACTCAGTGATCTCCGCGAGGAGAGAGAGTCCCCTCTGCCACACCCCAATCTACCGTCTCTGAGAGAGGTGGTACTTTGGCTGGTGGCCAGGGTGACCTGAGGGCGGTGCGTGGTATAAGAACCCCGACGATCATTCCTCGGGCCACGCCCCCCTCTCGCACATCACTTCCCGCGAGTGCTGGACTGAAACAGCGGCCCGTCTCTGACGCCTCGTTCGTTTCGTTCACACTCCAGATAGCGGCGAGATGCCGATCGCCGCATCCCAAGGTGGGCTAGATCTTTGGGGATGACGATTAGGTTGTGCTCCGCCTCCGGGTGTGTCAGCACTGCCTGATCTGACCTAAAGTTGATAGCCATGTTATCTCGGGCAGCCGCGAGCCTCGCGCTGGTGTGGAACTCCGCCCAGTCGCGAGTGCTCGTGGTTGCGCGATCGGTTTTTGTGGGCGGCACCCGACAGCTGTTGGGCCCCGCCCCCAATGCCTTTCGCTCCCGAGGTGCATGAGGAGATCACGCGGTCCTGGAAGTCCCCGTGCTTCCCGTGACCGTTTGGTGGCCTCCTCCGCCTTCTCTGCCCTTGATGGGGCCGCGGCCTAGGGTACACTGGAAGTGTATTAGTCCGGCTTCTCAGCCCTTGCTTCATTGTACCCTAGGAAACCGGTGGGTTATGGCCAATCCTGGATCTGCCCGTCTTGAACCGATCCTTCACAGGCTTCCGTTCAGGATGTCGGTAGCGAACGCCTCTTTGGACGCGTTCGTCCGGTAGATTGGTTGCAGCGATCGACCTGAAGGACGCTTACTTCATGTCTCCTTCCTCGACGCGGACCGATCCTACGGTTTGCTTCGAGGGGCGGACATTCAGTACGCAGTCCCCCCATTCGGGCAGCTCTGTCCCCTCGTGACTGTACGTAGTCTATCGAGGCAGCCCTTGCGCCACTCGGCAGCACGGGGTTCGCATCCTGAACTACTTCAATGACTGGCTCTTACTGGGTCACTCTCGTAAGCAGGTCTGCGGACACAGTTTTTGGTAGCCCGTCTGGGCCTTCGGGTCGACTGGGAGAAGAGCGACTCTGCCCCGTGCAGAGGATCTCCTTTCTCAGTGTGGTTTCCAACTCGGTCGCAGGTGCTTGCTGCTTACCAGTGAGCGCGCACATAGTCTCTGCTGACTTGCCTTCATCAAATCGAGGGCGAGAGTGCGGTCCCACTGAAGCTATTTCAGAGGCTCCTGGGGCATATGGCATCTGCAGCCGCGGTGACGCCGCTCGGATTGCTACATATGAGACCGCTTCAGCACTGGCTACGCGATCGAGTCCCGAGATGGGCATGGCGGTCTGGCACGCTCCGGGTACAAGTGACTCGGGCCTGCTTACAGACACTCACTCCGTGGTCGAACCTCAAGTTTCTACGGACCGGTGTGTCCTTAGAACGAGTTTCCAGGCATCTTGTTGTATCAACAGATGCATCATCCACGGGCTGGGGTGCCATGTGCAATTGACAAGCAGCCGCGGGCTCCTGGACAGGACCCCAGCGCCTTCTGCATGTCAAATTGCCTCGAGTTACTGGCAGTACGGTTCGCCCTGCACCGCTTCCGAGCGTTGCTGAGGGGTCAACATGTACTAGTCAGGACAGACAACACGACCGTAGTAGTGTACATCAACCACCAGGGCGGTCTACGCTCCCGCCGTATGTCTCAACTCGCCCGCCATCTCGTTTTATGGAGTCAGAAGCATCTGAGGTCCCTTCATGCTGTCCACATCCCGGGAGTCCTGAACCGTGCAGCCGACGAGCTCTCACGGCTTCACACACTTCCTGGAGAATGGAGACTCCATCCCCAGTCGGTCCAGCTGATATGGGAATGGTTCGGCGACGCACAGGTAGACCTGTTGCCTCCCAGGACTCTTCCCATTGCTCCCTGTATATATTCCCTGACCGATGGTTGGCACAGATGCACTGGCGCACAGCTGGCCGCAGGGCCTACGCAAGTATAAAGCGTTTCCCCCAGTGAGCCTTCTCGCACAGGTACTGTGCAAGATCAGGGAGGACAAGGAGCAGGTCATGTTGGTCGCCCCGTTTGGCACGGCCAGACCTGGTTCTCAGAACTGCTACTCCTTGCGACAGCCCCTCCCTGGCCTATTCCTCTGAGTCAAGACCTTCTCACTCAGAGACGGGGCACCCTTTGGCACCCGCATCCAGCGCTCTGGAAGCTCCACGTGTGGCTTCTGGTCGGGACGCGGCTGGTTTGAGTAGCCCTCCACCTGCGGTGGTCGCTACCATCACTTCCGCTAGGGCAGAGTCTACACGACACCTCTATGCGTTGAAGTGGAACCTCTTCGTCACATGGTGTTCTTCCCGCCAAGAAGACCCCTGAAAATGCCCAATCGGGTCTGTGCTATCGTTTCTCCAGGAGGGGGTGGAACGAAGGCTGTCTCCTTCCACCCTTAAGTGTACGTGGCCGCAATATCTGCCTACCACGATCTCCTGGGAGACAAAAAGGTAAGTCAGCACAACCTGATCATCAGGTTCCTGAGGGGGACGAGGAGACTGAATCCTCCTCGCTCTCCTCTCGTTCCCTCTTGTGACCTCTCAGTAGTCTTAAGTGCTCTGCAGAGGCCTCCCTTTGATCCTTTGCAGTCGGTTGAGATTAAGTTCTTGTCTATGAAGACGGCTCTACTGACCGCATTAGCCTCGCTTAAGAGGGTCGGGGACCTGCAAGCATTTTCGGTTGACGAAGCGTGCCTTGAGTTCGGGCCGGCTAACTCTCACGTGATCCTGAGACCCCGGCCCGGATATGTGCCCAAGGTTCCCACCACTCCGTTCCGAGACCAGGTGGTGAACCTGCAAGCGCTGCCTTTGGAGGAGGCAGACCCAGCCTTGGCATTGCTCTGTCCAGTACGCGCTCTCCGCGCTTATGTAGACAGTACGCGATGTTTCAGGACCTCAGACCAGCTCTTGTCTGTTATGGTGGAGAGCGGAAGGGAAGTGCTCTCTCAAAGCAGAGGTTGTCTCACTGGATAGTGGACACCATTGTTTTGGCGTACCAGCAGCAAGGTCGACCATGTCCCCTTGGGGTCACGGCACACTCCACCCGGAGTGTGGCCTCCTCTTGGGCTCTAGCGCATGGCGCCTCGCTAACAGACATCTGCAGAGCTGCAGGCTGGGCGACACCAAACACATTCGCCAGATTCTACAATCTCCGAGTGGAGCCAGTGTCCGACTATGTACTCGCCCCTACGGGTGGCCGGTAATGGGCCAGGCTCAGGTGTCTTCGCTTGCTCGCCATTCCACTCCAAGGACTGGATACGTGCAATATTTTTCCTCAGGTGAGCTCCCCGAGAGCCCTGAGCTCCTCCAGCACTGCTGACGCCGACATCGTTCAGTCTGCCCTTTCGAGCCCAGACCCTCATGTCCGGCCAGGTGCTCTGTGTGCATGGTTCCCCCTCCGGCGACCCCCACACGAGTATTCCCACCGTAAGCCTCCTCAGTGAGCAGGTGTCTTTCCCTTGGCAAGTCCCTGCCACCCCTAGGGTTAAAAATCCACCTTCGGCTGGTACCCTAGAGATCTTCCATATGCAGCCCTTAGCGGGTCATATGTGTATTCTTAAGTCCTCCCTACGGGTAGGCATCTTGGCATTCCCTCACTGGGATATGCTTCCCAGTGTACCTTGGTAATCCTGTGATAAGTGGGAGTCCTTCGTCCGTACTAGTCTTACGACAGGGTACTCACACTTACGCAGGGCACTGGACGACAGCTGAGTGGCGTTGTTGTATTGGAACCCCCATTCGTTAGTCACTAACGTACGTCGTAGTGACTGAACGAAAGGGAACGTCTTGGTTACGTATGTAACCCTCGTTCCCTGAGGAGGGAACGGAGACGTACGTTCCTTTGCCACGTCAGCTGTGTTGCTGGTATGCGGAGTTCAGTCTTGGCTCCTGCAGCAGTATCATAATGCGATGTTGCCAGCGTACTTCCTTATATACCCACAGGGTGGGGCGGAGTTACGCATGCAAATTCCACATGCCCATGGCATTGGCACTGCCATTGGGCGCTGTTGAATTCTCGAAGATGATAGGCTTCTAAGCGAAACCCCCATTCGTTAGTCAATAACGTACGTCTCCGTTCCCTCCTCAGGGAACGAGGGTTACATACGTAACCGAGACGTTTTTGTGTGCAAAAAAAAAATCAAAATAACGACTTTATTCAACTTGTACTGAATGTCAATGGAGGCCTATCTGAGGCCTTTCTCAGCCATCAGCTTTCAACAAAAATATCTTCATTTGTGTTCCGAAAAATGAACGGAGGTCTTACGGGTGTCGAACGACATGAGGGTGAGTAATTAATGACATCATTTTAATTTTTGGGTGAACTAACCCTTTAATAAACATATATAATTTACTCAGCGTCCAAACTGCCATTGCGATCCATTGTTTTCCTATCGTTGAAATTCACCGCACTCCCTCCCGTTATGTCCGGTTTTGGCATTTTTAGATGAGGAAGTAAAATTCTCTCACAAAAACGACTCCAAAAGCCTTAATAGTGTATTAATAAGTTTATTTTAAAGAAAATCTAGTTCCTACATTATTTTTCTATACATTGACTCACTGGGGTCTCTAATCTGCAATATGCCCTTTAAGAATCCATCTCATTCAGTTCTGACCGACTGCCTGCTGTGTCTCTCCATTAATATCAGCATCAACGAACCCCTCCATTTCTCCATGGATCTTCATGTGTTTCTTCAGGTGACTTTTAAAAGGGAAACTCTTTCCACACTGATCACACGTGTGCGGCTTCTCTCTGCTGTGAACCCTCTCGTGTGATTTCAGAGCTGATAACAGATTGAATCTCTTGTCACAGTGTGAACACTTGTAAGGTTTTTCTCCAGTGTGAATCCTCTCATGTGTTTTCAGAGCTGATGACTGACTGAATCTCTTGTCACAGTGTGAACACTTGTAAGGTTTTTCTCCAGTGTGGATCCTCTCGTGTGATTTCAGAGCTGATGACTGATTGAATCTCTTGTCACAGTGTGAACACTTGTAAGGTTTTTCTCCAGTGTGGATCCTCTCATGTGATTTCAGAGCTGATGACTGATTGAATCTCTTGTCACAGTGTGAACACTTGTAAGGTTCTTCTCCAGTGTGAATCCTCTGGTGCCGGTTTAACTCACTCCCCCATATAAAAGTCTTCTCACACTCAAAGCACATGTACTCTCTCACACCAGTGTGTATTTTCTCATGTCTATGTAAACTTTGCAGCAGTGAGAAACTCTTTCCACACACAGAACATGCATGTGGCTTCTCCTTCGTATGAACTGTCAGGTGTGCCTTCAGGTTTGATGCCCTAAGAAATGTATTCCCACATTGATCACACTTGAATGGCTTCTCTCCAGTGTGGATCTTCATGTGTTTCTTAAGATGTGCTGATCGTGAGAAACTCTTCCCACACTGATCACATGTGAACGGCCTCTCTCCAGTGTGGATCTTCATGTGTTTTTTAAGGTTTTCTGATCGTGAGAAACTATTCCCACACTGATCACATGTGAACGGCCTCTCTCCAGTGTGGATCTTCATGTGTTTTTTAAGGTTTTCTGATCGTGAGAAACTATTCCCACACTGATCACATGTGAACGGCCTCTCTCCAGTGTGGATCTTCATGTGTTTTTTAAGGTTTTCTGATCGTGAGAAACTATTCCCACACTGATCACATGTGAACGGCCTCTCTCCAGTGTGGATCTTCATGTGTTTTTTAAGGTTTTCTGATCGTGAGAAACTCTTCCCGCATTGATCACATGTGAACGGCTTCTCTCCGGTGTGGGTCTTCATGTGTCTCTTAAGGTGTGCTGATTGCTTGAAGCTCATTCCACACTGGTCACATGAGAACGGCTTCTCTCCAGCATGAACTCTCATATGGACATCAAGATGTTGTTTGGTTGAGAAACTCTTTCCACACTGAGTGCAGGTTGTAGATTTCTTGGCTCTTGTTTTCTTTATAAATGTGTTTTTAGTCTTTGAGCCACTCAAAGGTTTCTTCTCTCTTCTACTCTCTTCCATCATGTCTGAAATGAGAGGAAAACAGTTGCATTTTATTTTCAGTACATCAGTTGCAGTAAAGTGGAGTAGACTGTATATTTTTACATTCTAAAATGATTATTATTTGTTATGTAAGTTTGTAATAGTTTTTTATTATCATTAACTGTGTCCTGCATGTTTCAATCAAACTTGTTACTTCTGACATGATTTTCCTCCTTTTAAAAAACAGAGCATTTCTTAAAATTGACATCATCTGGGCTCTTTAGACAACATGTGTACTAAACTGAGGTCTGTGTTATTCAAGTCTTAAAGATAAGATTTGGTTTTATTTCACAATGAGCTTGTGCTCAAACTTTAATGTAGGAATGAACATCACCCAAACCTCGCCTGAATCTACTCTTCTTCATATCCCACACACACCATGGTCATATCACTAGATAGTTCCCTCTGCTGGTCACATTGGGCATTACAGTTGACTCACTACATATCAACACAAGGGGCCCTATTTTAACGATCTGAAACGCAAGTGTCAAAGCGCAAAGCGCAAGTAACTTTGTGGGCGGGTCTCGGCGCTGTTGCTATTTTCCCGGCGGGATAAATGACTCTTGCGCCCGGCGCAAATCTAAAATGGGTTGGTCTGAAGTAGCTTCATTATTCATAGGTGTGGTTTGGGCGTAACGTGAATAAACCATCAGAGCGTCATCCAACATTCCCTTTAAAAGCAGGTGCGCAAGTTCCATTATGGATTGCTATTATTATGGCGTATTTACCAGGCGCACGCCAGGAGCGGTTCACAGCCGAGGAGACTGATGTTCTTGTAAGAGCAGTGAAAGACAGAGAAGTTGTGTTGTATGGGGATGGGAGAAACCCACCTAAAATAGCGTCGGTTAAATAAATAATTAGCCTGAATAATTTGTAAGCTAGATTTATGCCTATTTTTTCACATCTTCGTGGCACACCAATGATTTCCGTCATCTCATGTGTTAATATTTTTTTAGTGTAACAATTTATGATTTGCAAAAATAATTGTTGCATCTGTGTAGATTACATGAGCAAAGTGTATGCGCGTTGTGCACGCTATGGTCAAGCATGCGCCCTTAAAATAGCATAATGAACAACGCGCAACGCGCCACTGACTTTAGACTAGGTTTTTCTGGTCAGTGGCGCAATTGTTTAATGGAACAGCAAAATAGCACCAGGGATTGTTTGCGCCGGAACACGCCTCCTTTTTTGCACTGAACCGCCCAGGGAGCGCAAGTTCATTCACTAGTTTAGCGACGTGCTTCTGTGGAGGGAAAAGCGCGCTTTGCGCGGGTGCAAAATAGGAATGACACATGCGTCGGTGTACAAAGTCAATTGCGCTGGGTGCAAGATAGGGCCCAAGGTCTAGTCATTTAGTGTGTTTATACAGTTCTTTGTAAATGTGCAATAGTTAATTCTCTGTTATTTAGTCAGGAGTCAGTCACTCGCCTGTTGTTAGGGACCAGGTGAAAAGGACCCGGATGCTGACGCAGTTTAGTTTCAGTTACGAGCATTATTACTACTAGAGCAAGACGAATCTAACGCAATGATAATGCCAGTTCATCCACGAGGCTGCAATACTGAGTAATCACGTGTGTGAAAGTGTGTCAAAGATAAAGTTTGTTTCTTTATTATACTGTGTTAATATTATCATTATAGTTTGTCTTTTGAGACGAGCATATCGATTGGTGTATACATATATTTCTGATGTTGATGTCATACAAAATGCAGATTGCATTCATTTGCATATTGATGTTTTATCAGTGTTGTATATGTATAATGTATTATTGTTTCTCTGTTTAGAACCACACTTAATTACTGTGCAAGTTTGTAATGAGTGGTGTGTGCATCTGAATCCTAAATGGACATCATTTAAAGGGTCACTTCAGCGCTGGGAAGATGAATGTGTATTTAAACTGTCGTTTATGTAGTAGAAATGTAAGAGACTGTGTGCGTCAGCGGCTGATTCTGGATTGCTTGTCAACTGAGTCTTCCTCGGTCAGAAGGAATAGGCAAATCCAATGGTGCAGTTTGAGCATTTATTGAGGAGGAGTCAAGTACATGGAGATGATGAAGGTTTACAGGTATTAATTGTTATGTGAAAGGAGGATTAAGAAACCAGGGAGGATGCAGTTCACAGTCTTTAATGGAACAAAAGGAAAAAGTCCTCAAATAGCAAAACTGAACAAAACGTCAGGCAACAGAGCCAAAACAGAAACTGCCACAAGGCTGAAACAACTCAGGATCCCACGAGGACAGAGTGATGATTCCTTGTAGGAGGCCACAGGAGAAACAGCCAGGCGCCACACAGGTACTCTGCACACAGTTACAATATGAGCACAAACACTGGACAGGACATGACAAGATCGAATTATGGGCGTACTCGGCCCAGGAAAGATGCTGGGACCAGGACGCGGGACTCTGGTGAGTGAAACTGCGCAGCATGCGGGCGATGATCTGATTGGTTCGTTCAGCTTGACCGTTAGTCTGGGGATGATAACCGGACGAGAGACTAACGGATGCCCCAATCAGACGACAAAACTCTTTCCAAAACTGAGACGCAAATTGAGGCCCCCTATCCGACACTATGTCAGAGGGAAGACCATGTAGCCTGAAAACCTGATCAACCAGGATCTGGGCGGTCTCTTTGGCAGAAGGAAGCTTAGCGAGTGGAATAAAATGGGCGGATTTCGAGAAGCGGTCTACCACCGTGAGAATAACGGTATTACCTGCCGACGGGGGAAGCCCGGTGATAAAGTCAAGGGCCAAGTGAGACCAAGGACGTGAAGGCACCGGTAGCGGCCGAAGCAGACCGGCTGGAGGAGAATTACCAGCCTTAGTCTGCGCGCACGTAACGCACGAGGACACAAAACTACGTACATCACGCTCCAATGAGGACCACCAGAAGCGCTGGCGGATAAACGAGAGGGTGCCCCGAACGCCTGGATGGGCAGTCAATTTAGATGTGTGTCCCCATTGAAGGACAGCACGTCGCGTGGATACGGGGACAAAAAGAAGTCCCCTAGGAACATTACGCGGAACAG
Source organism: Gobio occitaniae (assembly GCA_033150135.1). NCBI lineage: Eukaryota > Metazoa > Chordata > Actinopteri > Cypriniformes > Gobionidae > Gobio > Gobio occitaniae. The sequence goes on from JARQWZ010002105.1 coordinate 99,752, forward strand.
TGACACGAGCGAGAGAGCGCTTAACCAGCCTCTCTATTCCCCAAATGGACGTACCAACTACCCGACCCGAAGGGATAATCTCCTCTGGTTCAGAGGAAGAGGATAAATCAAAGAGACGAGATAACGCATCCGGCTTGACGTTCTTGGTACCCGGGCGAAACGAGATGGTAAAATCGAAACGAGTAAAGAACAGAGCCCAACGGGCTTGACGGGCGCTGAGTCTCTTAGCCTTACGAATATATTCGAGGTTACGGTGATCGGTCCAGACCAAAAACGGAACGGGAGATCCCTCCAACCACTGTCGCCACTCGCCTAGCGCTAGACGAATGGCGAGCAGCTCCCGGTTTCCAACGTCATAATTACGCTCAGCGGGAGAGAGCCGATGGGAAAAGAAAGCGCAAGGATGTATCTTTCCGTCGGCGGCGGAACGCTGGGACAGAACAGCCCCGACCCCCACCTCGGAAGCGTCGACCTCGACGATAAACTGTTTAGAAAAGTCGGGGGTCAAAAGGATCGGCGCGGTGGTGAATCGGGACTTTAGTACGTCAAACGCAGCCTGTGCCGACTCTGACCACCTAAATTGTGACTTGGTAGAGGTAAGAGCGGTAAGAGGAGCGGCCACCTGACTAAACCCAGAAATAAAACGACGGTAAAAATTAGCAAAACCAAGAAAACGCTGTAGCGCTAGGCGAGACTCGGGTACGGGCCAGTCAGTGACTGCCTGAACCTTAGCCGGGTCCATACTAATTCCTTCTGCCGAGATGACCGAACCCAGAAACGTAACAGAGGGAGCGTGGAAAGAACACTTCTCAGCCTTAACGTAAAGACGATTCTCCAATAGCCGCAGAAGAACACGACGAACATGTTGGATGTGTACTTGGAGTGACGGTGAAAAAATTAAAATGTCGTCCAAGTAAACAAAAACGAATACGTTAAGCATGTCCCGTAGGACGTCATTGACTAAGGCTTGAAAGACAGCGGGAGCGTTTACTAACCCGAACGGAAGGACTCGATATTCAAAGTGCCCGAGGGGCGTGTTAAACGCGGTCTTCCATTCGTCCCCCTCCCTGATTCGCACCAAGTGATAGGCGTTGCGTAAATCGAGCTTAGTAAAAACCTTAGCTCCCTGCAAGAGTTCGAAGGCCGATGACATCAGTGGCAAGGGGTAACGGTTCTTGACAGTGATGTCATTCAGACCTCGATAGTCTATACAAGGACGCAGAGAGCCGTCTTTCTTCTTAACGAAGAAGAAACCAGCTCCCGCAGGAGAAGAAGAGGGAACGATGGTACCGGCGTTAAGCGAATCGGACAGGTAACTCTCAAGAGCCTTACGTTCGGGAGTAGACAACGAATATAGTCTTCCCCGAGGAGGCGTGGTCCCCGGGAGAAGATCTATACCGCAATCATACGGGCGATGAGGAGGAAGAGAAGTGGCCCGAGAACGACTGAATACCTCCCGCAAATCGTGATACTCCTCCGGGACTCCAGACAAATCTCCTGGCTCCTCCTGAAAAACAGTAATAGACGAGACAGGGGGAACAGCAGAAGACAAACAATCAACATGACATGACAATTTCCAAGACAAAATAGATCCCTCCGCCCAGTTAAACTGGGGATTGTGGAGTACAAGCCAAGGATGGCCTAAAACAACTGGGCAATAGGGAGAACTAAAAACAAAAAAAGAAATAGTCTCTCTATGATTACCAGAAACAGTAAGCGTCAATGGAACAGTTCTCCTCTGTACCCTAGGAAGGGCGCTACCGTCAAGAGCGTACAGGGGGGTGGAGTCTTGTAAGTCAGAAAGAGGAATACCTTGCTCTAGAGCCCATGACTCATCAACGAAGTTCCCCTCCGCTCCAGAGTCAATCAACGCTGAACATGAAACTGACGACCCCGGCCAGCGAAGATGAATGGGAAGAGAAGTGCAGGACTTAGAAGGAGAGACCCATGAAGTGGCGCTCGTCAGTAACCCTCCGCCTACTGACGAGCGTTGGCTTTTACCGGACACCTGGAGACAAAGTGATCAGCGGCAGCACAGTACATGCACAGGCGATTCATTATCCTGCGCTGACGTTCCCGTGTGGAAATACGAAGACCCCCAAGCTGCATCGGCTCGGGATCCGCGGGCGAAGGATGTGACGACTCTCTCGGTATGGAAGAGGAGAACAAAGAAGACTCCAGTCTGCGGGCCCTCCGTCGCACCTCGAACCGTCTCTCCACACGCAGGGCCAGCTCGATCAGAGAATCAAGGTTCTCCGGGACCTCCCGGGCAAGGACCTCGTCCTTGACCTCTGAACACAGACCCTCGAGAAAACGGGCTTGCAGAGCAGGACCGTTCCATCCGCTGGTGGTAGCCAGAGTACGAAACTCAATCGAGTAATCAGTGACTGACCTCTTCCCCTGACGCAGAGTGGACAGAAGACGAGATGCCTCATCCCCATGAGCAGAGCGATCAAAAACTCGGATCATCTCCTCCTTGAAAAGAGAAAACCTCTGGACACAGTCTGCCTCAGCATCCCAGTTAGCCGCAGCCCACTCTCGAGCCCGTCCGTCAAGGAGAGAAATCACGTAAGCCACTCTCGACCGTTCCTTGGCATAAGTCAAGGGCTGGAGAGAGAACACAACCTCGCATTGTGTGAGGAAAGATCGGCACTGTGTTGGCTCACCCAAATAGCACGGCGGATTGTTGATGCGCGGCTCAGGCGGATCACGCCCTCCAGCGGAACTCGTGGCCTCCTGGCGATAATAGTGGAGCTGCTGGGTCAGGTCAGAAAGCTGGGCGGTCAGAGAGTCCACAACATGTCTCGTGGCGGCTAGGTCCTCCTCGTGCTTACCCAGCAGAGCACCCTGGAACTCGACGGCCGTATGAAAAGGACTGCTACTCGTCTGGTCCATCCTTTTGGTCGGATTATTCTGTTATGTGAAAGGAGGATTAAGAAACCAGGGAGGATGCAGTTCACAGTCTTTAATGGAACAAAAGGAAAAAGTCCTCAAATAGCAAAACTGAACAAAACGTCAGGCAACAGAGCCAAAACAGAAACTGCCACAAGGCTGAAACAACTCAGGATCCCACGAGGACAGAGTGATGATTCCTTGTAGGAGGCCACAGGAGAAACAGCCAGGCGCCACACAGGTACTCTGCACACAGTTACAATATGAGCACAAACACTGGACAGGACATGACAAGATCGGGTAACAAACCAACGTCTCTCATTTGCAGAAGTAATAATCCGACAACTAGACCAAGACGGAGAGGGACTTAAGAAGCTGAGACAATCAAGACAAAAGAGATAACAGGTGAGGAAATAGATCGGGAAGGAAAAACAGCTGTGAGAGATAATGAGTAGGGATGAGCGTGATGAGTGAGTGCGTACGTGAATGACCACAAGAGGGAGACAGAGAAAGGAAAACCCAGGATCATAACATTAATATGACAAATTAGGTGTGTGTGTGTGTGTGTGTGTGGTTATCTGAAACAAATACAATAAATGTATATTAGTAAACATGTAGGCTATGGTTACATACAGATGAATAAAGAAATAACCCGCAGTACAACCAAAATAACTCTAACACTATAAATGAACTTGCACACATGCCATAAGTCTCCGAATGGTGAAAAGTGCCAAACAGGCGAACTATACATTAAATATAATATTTGCAGTTATTTTCAAGGCAATAACTAAAGTACATACAGTAGATGGCTACTTTAGGAGCACTTGTGGAGCGCCGTAGCGGCCTCAGCATTATATCAGTAGGGAATAACATGGGTATAACAACTTCGCCACCTGGGCGAATAACTCTGCAATAAACGCGTCATTCATGCAAAGCGTACTTACATCTTAAGGACGCACACAGCACTTCTACACACAAGACTAGCACAGGATTAACAGAGGATGGCAATTCTCTGCACCGTGAATACTGCTCTCATGGCCCTGGAACACATGAAGTGAAAGCGCCTCGCACAACCACGAGCGAGCAAGACTACATATGAACACATGCATTATGGGTAGCGTAGTCTATGTATGCATAGACTTTTAACAGCCGCCCCTGTATTTGCTTGGCAAATACACTCATTCAAAAGTCAACTAGTTTGGAACTGTGCCGCTTAATCCTCAGGCATTTCAGGGAGTTCCACCAGTTTGGATACCGGGCGAACGTAGATACTGTCCTTAACCTTCACCTCCGCAGCTCGAACCACACCATCTGTCCCTGGGAAAATCTTGGTGATGACCCCAACAAGCCAAAGCCCTCTGGGAAGGTTGGAGTCAACGATCATCACAATTTGTCCCACAGTAGCATTATCAGTGGATTTCCTCCATTTATGTCTCAGCTGAAGCCCTGGAAGGTAGTTCTGGACAAAGCGTTTCCAGAAATGATCACTGATCCCCTGGCTGTGTTTCCATCTTCTGTTGGAAAGGGCATCATGAGGGCTGTATACTGCCTGTGGTAATGCAGCGTCACGCCGCCCCATGAGCAGCAGGTTTGGTGTAATGGGGTCCGGATCAGCCACATCAGAGGAGGCATATCCGAGTGGTTTAGAATTAAGGAGCCCTTCAACTTCTATGAGGGCTGTTAGGAGCACTTCCTCTGCCACAACCTGGTCTTTCAGGACGCCTTGCAGGGCTGACTTAACGGATCGGATTTCCCTCTCCCAAGCTCTCCCGAAATGAGGAGAGTATGGTGGGTTGAAGTGGAAGTCGATAGTCTGCTTCGCCAGTTGCTGTTGCAACTTTGGTGCCATGCTCTCAAAAGCGCTCTGTAGTTCGTTATGGCAGCCCCTGAAATTGGTGCCCCGGTCAGACCACAGCTCATATGGCTTTCCCCGGCGGGCAATAAACCTGCGTAATGACATTAAGAAAGAGTCAGTATCAAGACTAGGGATGAGTTCTAAGTGGACGCATCTAGTGGTGAGGCATTTGTAGATGATTCCCCAGCGTTTCTCTCTCCTACCCCCAATCTTAATCAGGTATGGTCCAAAACAGTCCATGCCTGTAGACCAGAAGGGCGGTTTGTAGAGTCTCAGCCGAGATGAAGGAAGGTCAGCCATCTTTGGTGTAGAGGGTGAGGCTCGCCATCTCCTGCAGTCCACACACCGGTACTGATGCTTCTTAATGGCCTGACGACCTCTGAGGATCCAGTAGGTGCGGCGTAACTGCATAGAGTCTCTCTGCACCAGGGTGAAACATCTGAACATCATAGTGCTTTATGATGAGCTGAGTCAGAGGGTGATCGGGTGATAACACAACTGGGTGGATGCTGTCAGGGTCTACGTCTGTAGCTTGACGCAGGCGGCCTCCCACTCTGACTAGTCCACTGGGGCTGTCATACTCAGGGGAAAGGGCGCTGAGACGACTGCTCGGGCGAACAGGGTTACCTGCTTGTAAGGCTTGAACCTCCTCTGTGAAACTGTCCTTCTGCGCAGATTGAAGCAGCTGGGTTTCTGCCTCCAGGCACTCACTTGCAGTGTAGGAGGCGGTAGCCGCCCCCTGTAGGGATTGGTGAGTGGCCAGAATCAAATCATCTAAAGATGTGTACTGTGCTGGATCTGGCAGACTTGGTGATACATTGGTAAGGCCACAGAAGGCGGTCTTTCTGAGTTCTTCACTGCCACATTCTGAGAACTCTGTCGGGGGCCTCGGCCAGGTGTCAGGAGTCTGTTTGAGAAAGTGTGGGCCCTGCGACCATCGGCTGGAGGCCGTGAGCTCTGACAGTGATTTCCCTCTTGTGATGTCATCGGCTGGATTATCATCAGAGTTCACATACCCCCACTGTTCCGGAGAGGTCAGCTCCTGTATCTCACAGATCCGAGTCCCCACAAATACTTTGTACCTGCAGGAGCTGGACTGGATCCACTGAAGCACTGTAGTGGAATCTGTCCACAGGTAGACTGAGTGAAGGGGTAGTGAGAGCTCAGTTTGGAGTACCTTAGTTAGTTGGGCTCCAGTGAGCGCAGCACACAACTCCAGTCGGGGTATCGACACCTGCTTGCGGGGTGCTACTCTGGAGCGTGCCATGGTGAATGAGGTGTAGATGTGAGCCTGCTGTTCTATGACTCTGAGATATGCCACAGCTCCATAAGCCTTCTCTGATGCGTCACAGAAGATGTGAGCCTCATATGTTGTACTGTTGCTGTTGTGAGGAGGAGCGTAACATCGGGGGATGGTGATATACTGGAGATAAGACAATTCCTTTTCCCATTCGAGCCAGGACTGAAGCAGGTTTCCTTCTATGGGGTCATCCCATCCCATTCCTTCAATGGGGTCATCCCTCTCTGTGCTCCACAGGGCCTGCACAATGAGCTTTGCTCTTGTAGTGTAGGGGCAGATATAACCCAATGGGTCATACTGACTGGCCAGTACTTTGTAAACATTGCGCAGCGTCACCGTTGTGTAGGTGACAGGGCGGTGTTTGTATCCCAGGACGTCAGTAGTGCAGTGCCAACTGAGACCCAGTGTCGACTCTTGAGGATCAAGGCCTTTAAAGTTTAGCCACAGTTCACAGCTGTCTGATCTGGCCGTACCTGGCAGATGAGCGATTACCTCAGGGCCCACTGGCGTATCTCAAAACCACCATGCATAAGCAGCTCTCTCATTCTGTCAATGAGCAGTTTGGCCTCTTCGGGGTCAAAAAGGGACTGCAGACAGTTGTCCACGTAGAAAGCTGTGTGGACAGAGTCGTAGATGTCTTTATAGGTATCACTGTGCTCGCTTACGTGGCTCTGAAGGGCAAAGATAGCACAGCAGGGACTACATGTTGTCCCAAAGGGTAGGACTCTCCACTCAAATACATCTGGAGGCCTCTCAGTTTCACAGTCTCTCCATAAGAACCGCAGCAGGGGGCAGTCTTCAGGGAGCAGGCGGATCTGGTGAAACATAGCTTTAATATCTCCGCTCACTGCTACAGGATATTGGCGGAAACGCAGGAGGACACCCAGCAGTGTAGGCCCAAGGGGGGGGTCCTGGCAGGAGGTAGTGGTTAAGAACGGTCCCCTGGAACTCAAAGGAGCAGTTAAAGACTACCCGAGCTTTGTTGTTATGGTGTACAATGTGGTGTGGTACATACCAAGATTCAGCAGAGCTATGAATCTCTTCGGGAGTCAGCTTTACCACATAACCAGAATCTATCAACCTCTTGATCTCCTGGTTGTATTTGAATGCCAGGTCAGGATTCTTAGCTAGCTTCCGCTCAGTGGACCTCAGAAGGCCTTTGACTACTTCAGAGGAGACATGCATCCGTGGGAAGTCCTGCTTCCTGAGCAGGGGGGTGGCGTATCGCTCTACACCATCCACAGGTACTCTGATGGTCTTGTCCTCTAACATGGCTATGGCTTCTCTGTCCTCCTTTGAGCGGGTGACCTCCTTCCCAGGTCTATAAAGGGGAGCATCTAGTTGCCACAGGCGCTGTACATCCTGTTGAAGGGCAATGGCAGGAGAAAGGCATGATATGTTCAGGCAGTGCGCCTCCCCCTGCTGTGTAGGCATACTGCAGCTCGGACCCTGGATGGCCCATCCGAGCTTGGTGCAGACGGCGACAGGTCCTTGGGCTGAGCCTCGCAGGATAGAACGAACTGGAGTTATGAGGTGAGCATTGTCAGAGCCGATTAACAAAAGTGGCTGTATCTGATTGAATCCTTCAAGCTGCACTGGCTGTAGGTGATGATACTTCTCCTTTAAGAGCTCCACTGGGCATGACTGTTCAGCTAGGCTGAGCTGTTGGGCAGTAAAGGCACGTTGTATCTTGTACCGTATTTCCGGCTTTACCTTTGGGGACACCTGGAAAGAGACATATCCTCCTTTAATATGGATCACATCTTGACGAATAGTACGCAGAGACAGAGTTTCCTCCTCCTGGATTAAGCCTAACGACTCAACAGCAGCAGGGAGTATAATTGTTTTCTCTGAGCCAACATCCAGGAGAGCATACGTGTCCAGAGATTTACTTTGATAGTGTAACTGAATGGGTACAACTTTAAGCATTACACGGCTAGAGTGACTGATCGGAGCCAAAAACACTCGGCTGGTGCTCACTGTTAGGATATTCGGGTCCCTCCTCTTCGCTTCAGCTAGGTCATGAAGCACTAATAAGTGCTGTTCTCCACAGGTGCTGCACATCTTCTTAAGTGTGCACTGCTCGGGGGTATGTTTACGGCCACAGCGCCAACATCTGTATTTTTCCTTTATCCAAGAAGCTACAGCTTTGATGTCTAGCTTCTTAAAATCTACACAGCCACTGAGGTAATGCTCTGTCCCTTCACAGTATGGGCAGTATGGTTTAAACAGCTTCTTCTTAGAGGAGGGAGAAGGTTTAGCAGTATGCACCTTGGTGTCTATCTTTGGCTGTGTTTGAGCGGGATCTGAGCCATAATAGATGGATGTAGACTTACTCTGTACCCTGGACCCTGCAGAGACTCTGATGTTGCCCCTCTCTGAGCGTAGTCTGTCTGAGGGCTGTGGCTGAATGGCTTGCCGTGATAACTGTAAAACTTGGGACTTGCGTTCGAGCCACCCTGAGAAGTTGTACATATTATAGGTGCAACTGCTCCCAGTACGTATTATACCACGTGTGATGCAGTGCTCGATGGAACTGTCTCGGTAGCTAGGCAGAAGCTTAGTGAGTAACCTGTCTACGTGTGAACCACACTGGAGCTCACTAGCTGCTACATCGTCCATAGTACTGAGGAGGCCCACGAAGCTGGACACCGCCAGGGAGAAATCTTCAAAGGCTTGAGGATCACCTGTCCTAATAGGAGAGCAATTAAGTATAGCACTCAATTCACTCTGTACTAATTGCCTGGGTTGCCCATATCTCTGCTCCAAAGCTCTCATTGCACTAGTGTAGGGAGTGCGGTCGTGAATATAGCGTCTGGCAACTTGTAACGCACATGGATGCTCTAACTGATCTATCAGAATGTGATATTTATACTCCTCTGTAAGATGAGCATGTGGCCCAAGGAGGCTGTCCAGCCCTTTCTTCAGTAATACAAAATCACACTCTCTGCCTGATTTGAATGTCACCAGTCTAGGCTTCGGGATGCCATATGAGGATGCTAAAATCATCTCCATCAGGTTTGGCTGGGTGGCTTCAGCTACAGGAGGTACTGCGTCTTGTGCAACATATGCAGCAGGCAGTGACGGGTAGGCAGAGACTGATGGATAAGCAGCAGAGAAGTAGCGGGCTGAATCAGGAGGTGGAGCGGCATACAGCTGGCTATAAGTCTGTGATGCTGATATCCCCGGTGGTGGCTGATACAGTGACGCTGAGACTGCAGGGAAGTCGCAGGATCGTACAGAGAGCACTTGGGTGGAGCTGCCTGGAGGCTGTGGGTGTTGGTACCTCTGACTTTATAGGAGCTCAGCCTGACTTGGTTCAAGCCTCCCGAACTGTACTGATTGGGCTACTTGATTGACAGGTTGTAGAGCCGGCTGAATCCCTGGATGGGCCACAGGGGTTCTCAGCTGGGGAACAGGCTGTGGCGCGGGCCAAGGGGCCGACTGACCTGCGGGCTGAAATGCAGTATTCACCCTGGGCTGCAGTACTGGCGGTTGGTGAAGCGCAGGTTGAGGTACTAACAATGCGCCTGGCTGCTGTGCAGGTTGAGCTACAGGGTTAGGGGACAGCGTCACTGTCTGTGTATTTGAAGTAGGTTGAATAATAGGGCTTAAAGGTGGTGCTGAATGGAGAATGGGATTTTCTTTTCGCAGTGGTGGAAATGCAATAGGTTCTACTGGCCTTAACAGGTTCACAGGTGTTCTAATGTCCTGCCTCTCTGCTGGAGCCAGGACGTGTAGCTGATCAGTAGTATGGATCCTGCTCATGGCTACACTGCTATGCTGTGGTCTTTGAAGTAGAGCAGGGAGCGAAACAGCTCTATCTTGCTGTTGAGCATCACTCTGGGTAGGGAGAGGGCTGCATGAATTGCATGCTCGCTCCAGTTGTTCCACACGCTTGGTTAATGCACCACTGGTCTCCTTCATAGTGATTTGCATCTCATGCATCGTTTTCAGTACACTGCCCCAAGCTGCCTCCATTCTCGTCCATTTTTTCATCTCCTTCTTCTTCTCAGATTCCTCTGAACTGCTGCTTGAAGACTCTGTCTCCTCTGGATCAGGTAGGTCGTGCTCATACTCCGCCAGATGTCCCGGAAGCTTTATGCTCCTTCTTGGACGGGAACTATGCTTTGGATTCTTCTCCTGAGGAACTTCATCTTGTGGAGTTGCCATCTTGTTGACTCAGCCAATAAACATCCGGCTCGAAGGACCACTTGTAAGAGACTGTGTGCGTCAGCGGCTGATTCTGGATTGCTTGTCAACTGAGTCTTCCTCGGTCAGAAGGAATAGGCAAATCCAATGGTGCAGTTTGAGCATTTATTGAGGAGGAGTCAAGTACATGGAGATGATGAAGGTTTATAGGTATTAATATGACAAATTAGGTGTGTGTGTGTGTGTGTGTGTGTGTGGTTATCTGAAACAAATACAATAAATGTATATTACATTTATACATTTATACATTACATTTATACGGGAAAGCGAACGGCTTTTGAAGCAGGTCGGCGGAGCGCGCATGTAAGTTTTGAACATATTCTTTAGTCCTGTTGCACGACTCTAGTAGTTTGATTGTCCTACTAATATTTTATTTCGTTGTGTGGGATTTTTAGCCTTGTGTTACTGCCATAGCCAATTGCAATATTGCATTTGAATAAGATAATCTGACGTTGTTATTACCGAGACAGCTTTGCACTTAAGTTGCCTAGATCCAGGCATAAATTGGTTTTGATTTAAAGACATTCACGGCCTATCATCTGCGCGTTGAACTGCAATTATCAGAGGCAGCTGAGCGAACGAAATAGTGTATATATACAGTAGTCAGGTGTGTTGCCATTCGGGAAAGCGAACGGCTTTTGAAGCAGGTCGGCGGAGCGCGCATGTAAGTTTTGAACATATTCTTTAGTCCTGTTGCACGACTCTAGTAGTTTGATTGTCCTACTAATATTTTATTTCGTTGTGTGGGATTTTTAGCCTTGTGTTACTGCCATAGCCAATTGCAATATTGCATTTGAATAAGATAATCTGACGTTGTTATTACCGAGACAGCTTTGCACTTAAGTTGCCTAGATCCAGGCATAAATTGGTTTTGATTTAAAGACATTCACGGCCTATCATCTGCGCGTTGAACTGCAATTATCAGAGGCAGCTGATCTCACTCAGCAACGAATAGGTTCTATTTAACGAACGTTCCATAGCTGGCGCGGAAGCGTCAGCGGAAGCGTTCAGCTCGCGTTTCAGCCTCCGCGTGTGAAGACCGACGCGGGTAAAGACATCTGTATTCGACTCTTCCTCTGCGCGACTCCTCCGAGGCAGGGACTCCGATAAGGCACCGAGTTATCTCCTTCTTCTCCCTTCATCTTTCTTTCCTTCCTCTCTCTAACCATGTGCGTCAACTCCATCCCCGTTATCTCGCAACCACGACCCACTATTACACGTAGACGTAGACGGCACCGTAACACTGCTAATCTACTTCCTGTTCCCTTCTCCTCTAATGCCTCTCCGTCTCTTTCTTTTTCTGTGGGGCTATGGAATTGTCAGTCAGCTGTCAATAAAGCTGACTTCATTCCTGCCTTTGCCACTCAATCCACCCTCAAAATCCTGGCCTTGACTGAGACCTGGATCCGTCCAGAAGACTCAGCAACACCTGCTGCTCTCTCTAATAACTTCTCTTTCTCCCACACCCCTCGCAAGACTGGGAGGGGTGGGGGCACGGGTCTTCTCATTTCTAACAATTGGAAATACTCATCTCACACAGCTCTTTGCAAAAACAACACATTCGAATATCATGCTATAACGCTTTCAACTCCCACTAAAATACATATTGTAGTCATTTACCGCCCCCCAGGTCCACTGACCACCTTTGTTGATGAGCTGGATGTTCTGCTGTCCTCATTTCCAGAGGATGGCTGCCCACTCATAGTACTCGGCGACTTCAACATTCACCTGGACAAATCTTATGCTTCAGATTTCCACTCCCTCCTAGCTTCATTCGACCTCAAACGCCTCATCACGTCACATACCCACAAATCTGGTAACCAGCTGGACCTCATTTACACACGCAACTGCTCTACAGACAATATCTTGGTCAAACCTCTACACATCTCAGATCACTTTTTCATCACATTTAATCTCCAACTCACTACTCACACACCACCAGCTCCTCCACCAGTTACTTTCAGACGAAACCTGCGCTCACTCTCTCCTTCTCATCTTTCCTCTGCTGTCTCTTCCTCCCTTCCCTCATCCACACAATTCTCTTCTATGGATGTTAACACTGCAACTGACACTCTATGCTCCACTTTAACTTCATGTCTAGACAATATCTGCCCTCTTTCTTTTAGGCCAGCACGAGCTACTCCCTCTAACCCTTGGTTATCTGATGTTATTCGTGAACATCGGACAACACTCAGGGCAGCAGAGAGGAAATGGCATAAATCAAATCACCCATCAGATCTAGCTAAGTATCAGTCTTTGCTCTCATCCTTCTCGAATGAAGTACATGCAGCTAAATATTCTTATTTCCAAAACAAAATCACCAGCACCACAAACTCACGCACACTATTCAGAACATTCAACTCTCTCCTCTGTCCTCCTCCTCCACCCCCCACCACCTCCCTATCTCCAGACGACTTTGCACAATTCTTCACAAACAAAACAACAACTATCAGCAATCAGTTCTCACCCCCACACACTGTAGATTTTAGATCAGCCACTTCCACGACCGAACATACTCTCTCCTCATTTTCCACACTCACTGAGGCCGAAGTATCTAAACTTCTCCTCTCCAGCCATCCTACCACCTGTCCTCTCGATCCCATTCCCTCACACCTCCTTCAAGCCATCTCTCCTACTCTCCTTCCTGCACTCACACACATCATCAACACATCGCTCTGCACTGGCACTTTCCCTACCACTTTCAAGCAGGCTCGGGTAACTCCACTGCTTAAGAAACCCACTTTAAACGCTTCACTCATAGATAACTACAGACCTGTCTCTCTCCTGCCATTCATAGCAAAAACTCTTGAACGAGTTGTTTTCAACCAGGTTTCATCCTTCCTCTCACAGAATAACCAGCTGGACTCGAACCAATCCGGTTTCAAAAGGGGCCACTCCACAGAGACTGCATTACTGTCGGTCACTGAAGCCCTACGGATAGCTAAAGCTGAGTCCAAATCATCAGTCCTTGTCCTCCTTGATCTATCTGCTGCCTTTGACACGGTAAATCATCAAATCCTTCTGTCCACCCTCTCATCACTGGGCATCACAGGGACTCCGCTCCATTGGTTTGAATCTTATCTCACAGGTAGGTCCTTCAAGGTTGCCTGGAGAGGAGAGGAATCCCAAGCGCATCAACTGACCACGGGGGTTCCTCAGGGCTCAGTGCTTGGACCTCTCCTTTTCTCCATTTACACTACTTCATTAGGTCCCATCATACAGGCACATGGCTTCTCATATCACTGCTATGCGGATGACACTCAGCTCTACCTTTCATTCCAACCAGACGACCCCACAGTAGCTGCACGAATCTCCGGCTGTCTGGCTGACATCTCTGCATGGATGAGTAAAAACCACCTACAGCTCAACCTGGCAAAGACTGAGTTCCTCATCTTTCCCGCCAGTCCCACTATGCAACATGACTTCACCATCCAGCTAGGTGCATCCCTGATCTCCCCTTCAAAATCAGTCAGAAATCTTGGAGTTACATTTGATGACCAGTTGTCCTTCAGAGATCACATTGCTAAGACAGCTCGCTCTTGCAGGTTTGCGCTCTACAACATCAGGAAGATCAGACCGTTCCTAACAGAACACGCAACACAGCTTCTTGTCCAGGCCCTGGTTATTTCTAGACTTGACTACTGCAATGCGCTTCTGGCTGGACTCCCCTCTTGTGCGATCCAAACACTTCGAATGATCCAGAATGCAGCGGCACGTCTGGTCTTCAACGAGCCCAAAAGGACCCACGTCACACCACTCTTCATCTCTCTGCACTGGCTACCACTCGCTGCTCGCATCAAGTTTAAGGCACTGACGCTTGCCTACAGAGCAACCACGCACTCAGCTCCTGCATACTTTGACTCGATTCTACGTCGCCACACCCCCACCAGAAGCCTTCGTTCAGCTAAGGAGCGAAGGCTTGTGGTACCATCACAGAGAGGCAAAAAATCCCTCTCCAGAACATTTTCATTCAACGTTCCCAGCTGGTGGAACGATCTGCCCACCGCCATCCGAAATGCGGATTCAGTGACAACATTCAAAAGTCAACTAAAAACTCATCTCTTCCGTGAGCACTTAACCTCCTAAAAAAAAAAAAAAAAAAAAAAAAAAAACTTTCCTTTCCTCTTTTCCTCCTCTTTCCCGCCCTACTCTAACCTGTGCTACACTGAGAAATGTACACGGACCAAGTATTTCAGGCACTTGTTGCGCTCACTCGACTCTTCAAAACCAATCGCTTATTGTACCCCCAAGTTGTAAGTCGCTTTGGATAAAAGCGTCTGCTAAATGCATAAATGTAAATGTAAATGTAAATGTATATTAGTAAACATGTAGGCTATGGTTACATACAGATGAATAAAGAAATTACCCGCAGTACAACCAAAATCCACTAGGGGGAGCTCTAACACTATAAATGAACTTGCACACATACCATAAGTCTCCGAATGGTGAAAAGTGGCAAACAGGCGAACTATACATTAAATATAATATTTGCAGTTATTTTCAAGGCAATAACTAAAGTACATACAGTAGATGGCTACTTTAGGAGCACTTGTGGAGCGCCGTAGCGGCCTCAGCATTATATCAGTAGGGAATAACATGGGTATAACAACTTCGCCACCTGGGCGAATAACTCTGCAATAAACGCGTCATTCATGCAAAGCGTACTTACATCTTAAGGACGCACACAGCACTTCTACACACAAGACTAGCACAGGATTAACAGAGGATGGCAATTCTCTGCACCGTGAATACTGCTCTCATGGCCCTGGAACACATGAAGTGAAAGCGCCTCGCACAACCACGAGCGAGCAAGACTACATATGAACACATGCATTATGGGTAGCGTAGTCTATGGTGCCTTCTAGACTGAGAAAAGACAGAAAATGTATTTTTGTCTCATGTGGATGAAAGACAACAACTCCCAGAATGCACTTGCTTCGCTGCTCTTCGAGGCCACTCCCTACTAATAATAATACAATCATTTTGTTCAGTTAGAGAATAGACACTACAATTAAAAACTGAACGTGTCTTTTCAATAAAGTGTGAGTGAGCCGAACGAAAGTCACAGGACAAACACAGCAGGAGTCCGATTTCATTCAGCACGTGAGGGAAGTAACGTTAGTAGCTGAGGCAAGCGCGGCTGTCATTCTCAGCGCGTGTCCAGTCTGGCGTGTTTTCTAAATGCATATGGAAGTAAACTTTCATAGGAATTCATTGAAAAGTTGAAACACTCACTTTGCTCTGCAATGCTCCGTAATGAATGTCCGAGGTCGAGCCGCGAGCGCATTTACATTCTGTGAGTGAGATCTCTTCCCTGTGTGCGGGTTGATAACATGCGGAACAGCTCCCTCTACTGGCTGTAGTCTTTAGCCTCTGGCCAAAAAATCCTCAGATGACGCAAAATGACGACATTTGCGTCATCGGAGGAATTTTTCCAGAAATAAAATGCATAATTCTCTCGTCTCAGGGGGATATGAGGGGGGAAAGTACCATAATTCAAATATACTATGGGGTTTATACTGATACAAAGCTTAATGCTAAATCACTGAAATTACCCTTTAATTGCTCTAATCGGACAATCTTTGGTAGTTTTTTCCACTACTTTTACTTTATTTTAAATGTACTTAAGTATTGAAAGTAAAATAACATGTAAATGTATATTAAAATGGTTCTATACAGTTTGAGCAGCAAGGCTGTGTTCAGTTTCAACAGTTTCTTCCATTTTGATTTTTTTGTTTTGTTTTTTGTAAGTTTTAAAAAATGCAGTTTCAAATTTGAACAAATAACTGTTTATCAGTGAGTTTAACAGTTGAACGGTAAGCCAATATTGCTGTATCTTTTGGTAAGCATGAGAGTAGGGTGATCAGATATCTGACAGTGGAATATGGATGGCATGGAATGGATTGCTGTAATTTGCAGCCAGGGTAGTCTTTCCGTTGGCTTGCGAGCTGTAAAACCCAAACTCTAGTCAGGCCAATCACATTGTGTACAGAGTCGGTGGCCGGGCTTAACATAATGCAGAGTTGCCACGTGCTACTTGTAAACAAAGAAGCTGGTGAACAGTAGCGGTGTTTGATTCCAGCCACTCTGATTCCCGACTCCCACTGTAGGAGTCTATGGAATCGACTCCTCGAATCCTCTTATTAAAACAGCACATACAAATTAGTCCAGTTTAGTGATGAATTGATGCTTACGTGGCTATCAACGTTGCTACCAAGAGGTTGCCGCTACCTAATTTTACAGAGGAAAAAGTCACGAAAAAAGCTGTTGTTGAGTGACGGCGCTAAACCCACATGATTAAGATATCATCTTAAAAGGTGAGTTAAATATACTAAAATGCATTCAATAATGTACACTCTTTGGCTATTCAGAGTCAAGGAATCGACTCTTTTGGAGTCGACTCACCATCACTAGCGAACAGCGGTCTTTCGAAACGGTTTTGGCCATGACTCTGGAAGACTTGGAGTTTGGAGCTTTTCTTTGAGAAAAGAACAAAGTACAGCACTGAAGTCATCCTTAAGAAAGGAAGATGTGTTCAGAGTTTTGCCGACCGGATATGGCGAGAGTTTAATCTATCATCTAGGCTTGCTCCGCTTCACCTTCTCCATTGCTCTGGTTGGTTGTAGCACTATCCTATTGCGTGCAGAGGAAATATGAAAGACAACCGTTTATCCCGACCCTTGGATTGAGGCCAACCAATGGTGTGTTCCCAGACCCAACATCTTGATGTGGGTCTGGCTTGTCAGGCTAATTTTAGGCTGCTGTCACTTTAAGATTGAATGCTAGGATCTAATATACTGATACAAAACTAGTGTTCACAGAGATGTTTACGTTCACTTAAGCCATAACCGACTGCATTTACAGGTGATACTCCACATGATGGGCATTTGGACATCTGTGTATGTACAGGGGGTGGTCAAATAATTAGAATATCAACAAAAAGTTGATTTATTTCACTAATTCCATGCAAAAAGTGAAACTTGTATATTATATTAATTCATTACACACAGACTGATATATTTCAAATTTTTCAAATTATTTAATTTAATTTTATAGATGTCTTTTGGAGAACTTGTGACTTGTGTCATGTGCATTAGTGGGAAAACAACATCATGCTACACAATTCTTCCTTACAGAGAATTTCAGTCACATGTGCATAATTCGAGAATTTATGCTACATATTCCTGTGTTTAAGATAATCTCACCATGTAACCCTCACACTTCAGACCCACTCTGACTAAATAATGATTATTATTATCAATATTGATATTAAATAATAAAATCTTAGTCTTAATTCAGTTTTATATTTAGGTTATTTTCAGGCCTTTAACATTTAAGTCTCATCCAAAAGAATTTTAATTAAAAAATCTGAGTCACTTGCATATATATTTATCCTTGTTTTACTCTGTTGCTACTGACTCTGGGATAACAGTTTTCAAGTGTCTAGTTTAAAATGAGACCAGATTTATGAATATAGACCATAGGGTTTAAGAGCGGCAGACATTTTCACTTGGGTATGTTGTTTTAAGAAAATTCTCAAAAATAGGGACGCAGTTTAATTGTGCGTTCACACTGGACGCGATTCGCGCGAGTGATTTACATGTTAAGTCAATGCAGAGACGCGAAATGGCATTCTACGGCGCGATTCAGCGATTGAGGCGACGCGAATTGAGCGTTTTGAACGCGCGATTCGCGCGAATCGCTCAAGTTGAACAATCGGAACTTTGGCGGATATTTCGCGCCGCGTTAACCAATCACGAGCTTGCTCTAGTAGTGACGCATTTACAAGCGGAGGCAGAAATCCGAACAACAATGGAGGACAAGATAATCGTGGCCGCATGTGGATACCCGGAGCTGTGTGATACATCATCCTATCACTACAGGAACAGGAATAAAAAGGATCTTGCTTGGAAGAAAGTGAGTTACCCTCTCAACAAAATCTGTCAGCCATTTCACAACGAGACTGGAGCAGAAAAAAAGAGCCAGAGCCAGCGGCAAATGTGAGAAGGACTAGCCGAGGAAAGGCGGGTCTCGCCGGGTAAACGAGCGCGGAATGCCACTGATCGCCTGGATCTCACAACTCCGAAAACACCAGATAAAATGCTCAAATAGGCACTCTTTTTATAAATTAACCACAGATTTGAGCTTTAAACAACTATATTATCGCCTGAAAAAGTCTTTAAACTACGTTTTGTCACACATTAATAGTAGTATTTTTCATAAAAAGACGTCAAGTGACCGAGACGAGCTGGCTCATATAGGGCAGAAGCCCCTCCCATGACGCAAATTCGCGTCTGTTGTGTAGTTATCACACACGAATTTCACGCGCGAATGAAGCGAGTAAACTCAAAATGTTCAAGCGTCCGGTGTGAACGCCACATAAGAGATGAATGTCTCTAGTATCGGCAGCAGAACCGGTAACGTCAGAGCTTATTGATACTGTGGCCTTTCGTATTTTAGCTCCGGGGCTCGTTTAATATCGGGTTTTGGTAGCCATTCCTACTTAAGCCTGAATTTTTACTCTGAGCGGCTTTATACATATGGCACAGGTTTTACTTAAAGGTCCCATGGCTTGGATTTTTTTATTTTATTCTATACAGGGAGTGCAGAATTATTAGGCAAATGAGTATTTTGACCACATCATCCTCGTTATGCATGTTGTCTTACTCCAAGCTGTATAGGCTGGAAAGCCTACTACCAATTAAGCATATTAGGTGATGTGCATCTCTGTAATGAGAAGGGGTGTGGTCTAATGACATCAACACCCTATATCAGGTGTGCATAATTATTAGGCAACTTCCTTTCCTTTGGCAAAATGGGTCAAAAGAAGGACTTGACAGGCTCAGAAAAGTCAAAAATAGTGAGATATATTGCAGAGGGATGCAGCAGTCTTAAAATAGCCAAGCTTCTGAAGCGTGATCATCGAACAATCAAGCGTTTCATTCAAAATAGTCAACAGGGTCGCAAGAAGCGTGTGGAAAAACCAAGGCGCAAAATAACTGCCCGTGAACTGAGAAAAGTCAAGCGTGCAGCTGCCAAGATGCCACTTGCCACCAGTTTGGCCATATTTCAGAGCTGCAACATCACTGGAGTGCCCAAAAGCACAAGGTGTGCAATACTCAGAGACATGGCCAAGGTAAGAAAGGCAGAAAGTCGACCACCACTGAACAAGACACACAAGCTGAAACGTCAAGACTGGGCCAAGAAATATCTCAAGACTGATTTTTCTAAGGTTTTATGGACTGATGAAATGAGAGTGAGTCTTGATGGGCCAGATGGATGGGCCCGTGGCTGGATTGGTAAAGGGCAGAGAGCTCCAGTCCGACTCAGACACCAGCAAGGTGGAGGTGGAGTACTGGTTTGAGCTGGTATCATCAAAGATGAGCTTGTGGGGCCTTTTCGGGTTGAGAATGGAGTCAAGCTCAACTCCCAGTCCTACTGCCAGTTTCTGGAAGACACCTTCTTCAAGCAGTGGTACAGGAAGAAGTCTGCATCCTTCAAGAACAACATGATTTTCATGCAGGACAATGCTCCATCACACGCGTCCAAGTACTCCACAGCGTGGCTGGCAAGAAAGGGTATAAAAGAAGAAAATCTAATGATATGGCCTCCTTGTTCACCTGATCTGAACCCCATTGAGAACCTGTGGTCCATCATCAAATGTGCGATTTACAAGGAGGGAAAACAGGACACCTCTCTGAACAGTGTCTGGGAGGCTGTGGTTGCTGCTGCACCCAATGTTGATGGTGAACAGATCAAAACACTGACAGAATCCATGGATGGCAGGCTTTTGAGTGTCCTTGCAAAGAAAGGTGGCTATATTGGTCACTGATTTGTTTTTGTTTGGTTTTTGAATGTCAGAAATGTATATTTGTGAATGTTGAGATGTTATATTGGTTTCACTGGTAAAAATAAATAATTGAAATGGGTATAAATTTGTTTTTTGTTAAGATGCCTAATAATTATGCACAGTAATAGTCACCTGCACACACAGATATCCCCCTAAAATAGCTAAAACTAAAAACCACTTCCAAAAATATTCAGCTTTGATATTAATGAGTTTTTTGTGTTCATTGACAACATGGTTGTTGTTTAATTATTAATGTTGTAAAATGAATCCTCAAAAATACAACTTGCCTAATAATTCTGCACTCCCTGTAATGTATCTTGAGGTGTACTTATATTGTTAGTATGATTTTTACATCAAAAAATGTCATAATTTAGAAATAAAAGGCTTTTTTTAACTGAATACTGATTTTAGCCTCTGGCTGAATGCTCTGTTTGAAGGGGCGTGTCTGCTGTGAGACTGTTGGAACGCCCACTGTTGGAAGCAGAATGAAGTGTACCTCCCCTTTAAGAAACTTTGGACGCGTTCTCTCCTCGCTCAGTTGATAAACTACGCTGAGATGAGGATGTATGGTGGCTCACGGAGCAATTTCACGATTTAAGTCATCAGACATACTGTACAGTGACCAGCAACAACCCCCTTTCATAAAGCACGCGCCTCTCACTCTAGGCTGGTCGCGACTATGGTTGATATGACGGGAGTCACACGCGTGACGCATGGAGACAGGATCTATTATTCGCCTTGGCCAATCACGTTGACAGGACAAAAATAAACAATGTAGCGACTGCAGGTTTAGGGAAAATAGCGCAGTAAAAGTACCGATACAGCACTTAAAATGAACTCAAGTAAAAGTAAAAGTACACTGTTTTTAAACTACTTAATAAAGTACAATTCCTGAGAAAAACTACTCAATTACAGTAACGAGAGCATTTGTAATTCGTTCCCTTACACCACTGGAAATCACTGATCAGAGATCAGGCATTAATGAATGTTTGTGGCGGTGCTGTCGAATCCATTTCGTAAAATGTGCTGACATTGTGAGTAAAATAAACTGAATCCATTTCCTCCAAATTCTCTGGGCTGGCAAAGCTTTTCCCCATATGACGACATACAGGGAAGATTCCAGATCGGCTCGTCTGAGCCCTCATTTTCTCAAAGGCAGAGAAAGACACCCAGAACTCGTTTTACACCAATCAAAATCTCTAGCCACTTGGGGACCATAGACAGTCGAAGGGGACTCATATTAATGTTTAAAAAACCTCATAAAGTGACATTTTCATGCCAAGGGACCTTTAAGTTATGTTTACAACCCTGTCAGCCATTTTGAAAAGTTTATATACTTGATACAGTTTGATTTTTACTGTTTATTGCTAAAATAAAATAAAAAAACACAATGTATAAAATGTGAACTATATTGAGAAATGTCCAAAATCTTGGTCCCATCGTATATATAAAATATGAAACAGCTAAAATCATACATTTAATTTGACCTGATGTTGACAGTCAATATGAAAGTTTCTCAAACCTCCCTTTACTGACCATTTGTTGAAAACAAACAAACAAGACTCGTTCTGTTCTCCAGCATCATGAATGAATGAAGAATAAACACCAACCTCTTTGTTCTTCAGGATCTTCAGTGTGTTTCATTCTGCAGGTTCTGGATCACTCGTGTTCTCACTGTCCTCTTTAATAAACTCAGTCTTTGCAGATTTCAGCTCTTCCTGATGCGCTGATGCTCGTCTTCACTTGTAGCCTGATGGGAATACTCCAGCATTTATTGATCAACTGATGTGGGCGGAGCTTCACTGATGATGTAATTTATATGGGAGGAGCTTCAATGATGATGTAGGTGCAGTGGGATATATATATAAGTCCCTCCAGTTTTTTTGCGATTCCACGATCGCTGAATATCAACAAAATGTCACTTTTTTTTTTGGCGATCCTGCATAATTTGTAATTTTACCGCAAAATAAATTGCAAAAAAAAAGACAAATACACTCATAATTACGCCTAAATGTCCATCTTGGTGGTTATGTCTTGAGTGAACAAGTTTGGAACGTGTCTGTCAGTTTTGAATCTGTGCATTACTGTAGGTCTTAGAGTGAAAGCAATCTAATATCTAGCCCATAATCGCTCCTGTCTGTGTGTTAATGCTCATCAAACTACAACAACAGGGGAAAAACACACAGTAGCCTATTCAAACTTAACGTGCTGTTTGTATCTGTATCTTTATGTTGAACTATTTACTTGTCCTATTGTCATTTGTTTTTTAGTACTTATTTTATTTCTGACTGTTTACTTGATTAATTAATTACTTTAAGACGTTGGTCATATTCCCCAAGTTATCATGTTATTAAAGCTAGACAGTACAGCACTGGATTAGCCTTTTAAGATACCAAAATAAACCAGATTTGTGCATTTTGTTTGCTCTATTGTCATGTATGACTATTGTGCATCTAACATAATACATAATATGGTAAATAGGCCTGTCACGATAACTACTTTTTTGTTTCGCGATATATCGTCCCAGAAATAATTATGATAAACGATATTATTGTCATTTTAAGACAATTTCATGCCACTGAATATATAATCCTAATATAACAGCATAATCATGCAAGTAGACCTACACACTTTCAAATGACAACCTTTAAATTCTTTAGATCATGAAATTAAGGGTAAAAAATATATTATAAAAAAAAAAAAAAAAAAAGTAAAATGTAAATAAACATCTTGTGGAATGGCTTTAACACTCGTCATTCTGCGTTTTATATATATATATATAAATGAGGTGAAAACAGGAACTATTGAGATGAAATAAAGAGTCTTTTCAGCAGCTCTGTTAATATTGATGAGCCTCAGACTATCAACACTCATTCAACAAGACATTCAGGATCATCAGCAGATCATCTCACTTTATTCTGACTGTTTGCTCTTACAAACACATTATTCCACTCAGGATATATGACAAAAGACTATTAAACTGCTCTACTGAGAGACAATACTGTAATATCTCACAATAGGACAAAACATAAAACAATAGCCGAATCTTCGTCAATCACCACAGATAAATAACAATAAAGTAGCCCAATTACTCTAATAAAAGTAGAGCTGTGCTATGTCTCATGCGGCTCATTATAGGCTCAATATAATGCATTTAGCAGGATCTGTTTTAGTTTATTTTAACAATGTAAAGTAACAACTCCCATCAATTCCCCTCACAGATCTCAAACTTTGACTTTTGACTTGACATTCAGTCACAGTTCTCACTCAAACATCAAAACAATCACACACACACACACACACACACACACACACACACTCGCTCAGGTCTGAATGAACTCAACACATATTCCTCTCATGCTCACACACTCACACACACACACACACACACACACACACTCGCTGCTGCTGCACTAAATGTTTATTTCAGGAGGAAGCCGCTCCAGTAGCGCTGAGCCCGATGAGAACAACACACAAATGAGCCTGTCGCTTCATCAAACTCTATATAAAGTGTGTGTGTGTGTGTGTGTGTGTGTGTGTGTGTGTGTGTGTGTGTGTGTGTGTGTGTGTGTGTGTGTGTAAATATGGGGAGAAATACAGCGAACTGCTCGACTTACCTCGACGCTGCTGTTCCTGAACTGAACGACAGTGTGTGTGTGTGTGTACGTGTGTGCCCAGAATAACATATGGTTTCCATTCAAACGGAATGTATATGTCAACATATGCACTAAAACCTCTCTCTCTCTCTCTCTCTCTCTCTCTCTCTCTCTCTCTCTCTCTCTCTCTCTCTCTCTCTCTCTCTCTCTCTCTCTCTCTCTCTCACACACACACACACGCACGCACGCACGCACGCACATATAGGGTTTTTTGTGAAATGTGGGGATAGGCATAATGGTTTTTATACCGTACAAACCGTATTTTCTATCCCCCTACACTGCCCCTAAACCTACCCATCACACACACACACACACACACACACACACACACACACAGCCCTGCACAGTTTACTTTCTCTGAAAAAAAAACCTCATTCTGTGATTTATAAGCATTTTGAAAAGTGAGGACATGGGGAACGTCCTCATATTTCACCCTCTCCTTGTAATACCCATGTCATTATCCACATTTGTGTCCTGATATCTCACAAAAACACCCCCCCCCCCCCACACACACACACACACACACACACACACACACACACACACACACTCTTTGTCTTGTCTCATTTCTGTCTCTCCTCCCTCTCTCTGTCCGCCTGGGGCACTAAATCGTTGTGTTATATACTCCTGTCATAACACAGGAACGCACTAGAAAGAGATTTCCTTAGAAGGTAGAGAAACACGTGTCCTGTCTTTAAAATAGATCATATACTTCATGCTTGCTTATACAAGAATACTGTACATCTGTTGATGATACATCATAGAACAAATGCATCAGTGGAAACTACATGTGTGCACATTCCTGTACCAAATATAACTCATCCCATCTCTCCTTGGGACACATGTACGGACACTGCCTGCCTTTACATTATACAAATCATTATGAAAATAATAAAACAAAATTAATACAGAAAATTAAAATTAAACAATAAAATGTCCATTCATTAAAATATCTTCTTGTGTTCAGCAGAAGAAAGACACTCGTACAGGTTTGGAAGTAAATGATAGAATTTACATTTCAGGGTCAACTATTCCTTCCCCTTGTTCATCCTAATGGACATTTCATGGCTTTTTCAGTTTTTGGTTTAGTTTTTTTTGATAACGTTGCCTGTGTTCATGCTAACTGCATACACGTGTGTGTATTTTTATTGGAATTGTAATATTTCACCGCCATTTTGTTTAAAATACTATGTTGCATTAGGCACACAAAATACTTCCCCATTGAAACCCATTAAAACTGCAATGTCTAATCCCAGTGGCATTTGATGCAATCTTTGTTAATAGGCTTTTATTTTTGTTGGCAAATTTAAAATTTGGACTATTTTTTTTACCAGATGGTGCCATTTTCTCAGGTTTGGCCTATAAAGCAAATACTTTCTTTACTCACTTTATTCCTGTTTTCTTTTTATGCAAATTATAAAGCCAATTTGATAAATTATGCAGCTTTAACTGTGTGGTGTGTTGGTATGGATGTCAGAGTTGTGGTGTGTATACATGTAATAAAAAGAAGTGTGTGTGTGTGTGTGTGTGTGTGTGTGTGTGTGTGTATCAGTGGAGATCTGCTGGCACCTATTGGGGAACAGTTGGCACTGCACCCAAATAAAATCTTACTGAGAGCTCATTTTTTCAGATATCAACCTCAAATTTGAAAGTTTTTTTTTTAGATTTATGGCTTTGATATTCTAGCAGTTTTAGAGTTTAACATGTTTCTTTCTTCTTTTTTTAAATAAAATATTATGGTAACACTTTACAATAAGGTTCATTAGTTACCATTAGTTAACTACATTAGTTAACATGAACTAATAATGAACTGCACATATAAAGCATTTATTTATCTTTGTTAATGTTAATTTCGACATTTACTAATGCATTATTAAAATCTTGTTAACATTAGTTAATGCACTGTGAACTAACATGAACTAACCATGAACAGCTGGATTTATATGAACTAACGTTAACAAAGATTAACTAATGCTGTTGAGGTGTTGTTCATGGTTAGTTCATGTTAACTAATGCATTAACTAATGTTAACTTAAACAACCTTATTGTAAAGTGTTACCAATATTATTCATCAATCATTTTCATAAACTGAAACCTCTATAACTTTTTTGGTTTCACTTTTAAACATTTTAAACAATAATCTGCCATCTTCTTTAAAATGAGACCAAACTTAAGTGTGTGCGCCCAATATTCATTTGTATGACTGTTTTTTGACATGGACATTTTTGTTCATTGATCCTAATGACCTTGATTCGCTGCTTCAGGTGTGATTTATAGGGCTGGAGAAACTAAATCAGACACACTTTCTTTTGATATTGACGCATTAACAGATTTGAGAAAACTAGAATAAATATACAGAATTTAACGGTACTATTATCACAATTTGAATATTTTGTTTTGAGCAACTTTTTAAGTGAATCATATTGTGGTTAGTATATTAACATTATTGACTGAATTGACTTGTTCTTAAGAAATATCAAGCTTTCTTTTTCCGATTTCAGAGAACCGAAAGGAAAAGAGTCATCTGTAATGATGGGCAGACCGAGCCTTCCTCATTGTGAATAACTATAGGTTCTTTTGTGGCCATGAAAAATGAAGATGAATAAAATAAACAAAGCCACAATGTGTCACATTTGTTACATAACATTTATATTCATAAATATGAATTGCTCTGCTGTTGAAGGATTTAGCCGACTTCTTTTGTTACATATTATTTCTCCAGCCTTTGAAAAATCCTCTCACAAGGGACACTTGTTGATAACATGCACAGATATTTTTTAGCAAGTACATACAAAAGAGGGAAAATTACTGATCTCTCTTTACAATAAGTTAAGTTAAAGGATTAGTTCACCCTAAAATGAAAATTTCCTGATGATTTACTCACCCCAATGCCATCCAAGATGAGGGAACGATCGGCCTTTTTAAAAATAAAAATGAATATACTTTTTAACCTAAATTGCAGCACTGCGAGGTGCTAAGGATGACATAATCACGTCGGAAAGGTCACGCTAGATGTAGACGGAAGCACCTCCCCGTGTTTACAAAGCACTCATGTAAAGACTAATGCAAAAAAACCCCACTCAATTTTCAACTTCAAAATCGTCCAATATTGTTGTTTTATCTTTTTTTTTTTTTTTGCTAAACGGCGTTTGTAATATTATTCTTCACATGACAAGGTGGGTCGTGGAGTGGAGTTAGTCCAGGGGACTGTCTTAGTGAAGCAGGGGCGGGCCTGGACCGTGGAGCAGAGGCGGGCCTGGACCGTGGAGCAGAGGCGGGCCTGGACCGTGGAGCAGAGGCGGGCCTGGACTGTGGAGCAGAGGAGGGCCTGGACCGTGGAGCAGAGGCGGGTCTAGACCATGGAGCAGAGACAGTCCTGGACCATGGAGCAGAGGTGGGCCTGGACCATGGAGCAGAGGCAGGCCTGGACAGTGAAGCAGGGGTGGGCCTGGACCGTGGAGCAGAGGCGGGCCTGGACCGTGGAGCAGAGGCGGGCCTGGACCGTGGAGCAAAGGCGGGCCTGGACCATGGAGCAGAGACAGGCCTGGATCATGGAGTAGAGGCGGGCCTGGACCGTGGAACAGAGGAGGGCCTGGACTGTGGAGCAGAGGCGGGCCTGGACTGTGGAGCAGAGGAGGGCCTGGACCGTGGAGCAGAGGCGGGTCTAGACCATGGAGCAGAGACAGTCCTGGACCATGGAGCAGAGGTGGGCCTGGACCATGGAGCAGAGGCAGGCCTGGACCGTTGAGCAAAGGCGGGCCTGGACCATGGAGCAGAGACAGGTCTGGACAGTGAAGCAGGGGCGGGCCTGGACCGTAGAGCAAAGGCGGGCCTGGACCATGGAGCAGAGACAGGTCTGGACAGTGAAGCAGAGACAGTCCTGGACCATGGAGCAGAGGTGAGCCTGGACCATGGAGCAGAGGCAGGCCTGGACCGTTGAGCAAAGGCGGGCCTGGACCATGGAGCAGAGACAGGTCTGGACAGTGAAGCAAGGGCGGGCCTGGACCGTGGGGCAGAGGTGGGTCTGGACAGTGGAGCAGAGGCAGGCCTGGACCATGGAGCAGAGGCAGGCCTGGACCGTTGAGCAAAGGCGGGCCTGGACCATGGAGCAGAGACAGGTCTGGACAGTGAAGCAGGGGCGGGCCTGGACAGTGGAGCAGAGGCAGGCCTGGACCGTGGAGCAGAGTAGGGGTTCACCGTGGAGTTCACTGTAGGGATGGTATTGGCCAGGTGATGAGTGGTAGGAGCGAGTCAGAAACATTTGATGATGAGAAATGATCTTCATATGAAGAGTGTGTGAGTGATTTGAGCAGCTCTCGGATGAAGAAAAATGATCACTCAAATGTTCTGTGTTTCAGGCACCAGTGGAGCTGATGATGATCATGTGTTCATTAGTTCTGGTGCAAATGTCCGTCTGCCCTGTAATAATGCTCTTTCTGATTCTGACTGCACATCAACTAAATGGAACAAAACAGAAATTTAACATCAGTTGAACTGATAATTGGAGGGATAAGGATGAAAGACACAGAGAGACATGAGAGTCTGAGTCTGGGGTCTGACTGCTCTCTGAACATCAACAACGTCACAGTAGAAGATCATGGATCTTACACCTGCAAACAATATGTGAATGGACAGAAACAAGGACCTGATGCACGTGTTTACCTGCATGTTCTTCATGGTTTATGATTGTGTGGACAATTAAAAATGGCAAATTATCCCTTTAATCTCTCAGATGATGATTGAAGAGTCTGTGATTTGTGTCTTGTGTTGTGTTTCAGTGTCTCCATCATCATCATCATCATCATCATCATCATCATCATCCTCCTCCTCCTCACAGACTGAGATCAGTCCAGGCCGCTCTGTGACTCTCTCCTGTCAGTTGTATTTATATCCTAGATCCTCCTGCAATAATTGGGTCCGTTCTGAGAGAATTGAGCTGTTGTGGGTGAATCAGGCTGGTGTTGGTCTTCAGACAGACTCCAGATCTCAGATATCAGCTCCAGATCGCTGTATCATCTCTCTGACTACAACACTCCTGAATGAAGATCACAACAGAGAGTGGAGATGTGAAGCTACTCACAGAAAAAAAACTCAACCCCCATGGAAAGAACCTATATAAACATATATGTTTTAATATAGGTTTTGATATAGGTTTTTAATATATGTGACATATATAAAAATGGCCGTTTTCCTATATTATATGTACATATATGCACATATATGTTCACCTATATGTGCACCTATATGTTTATCTAGAAACTGCATTAAGACCATACAGAAATTGGTGGATGTAACGGTGAATGTGTGGATGTGTATGAGCTGTAATGTGAATCTGGAAGTGACTTGAAATTGGAAAAAAGGCTCGATTGACAAAATAAAAAAAACACAAACCATTTTGTTATACATTTCCTTCTTTTCCACTATTTTCATACAAAAACAAAAACAAACACCTTGTAAATGTTTCAGGAAGACGTGTAGACATAGCTTTCCATCTCCTCTCACTTAATTGCCATAGTTAAATTCCATAACATGCCAATTACACGTGTTCTTTTTTTTAGTTAGTTCTTAGTTATTGCATTGATAATAGATAATATGAGCTAGGCATCATGTATGACAGTTGCCAAAGTGAGATATGAGCTACAAAATGACCAGATCCTGCCATGAGCTATATAGGAGCCATATCTTGTATGTATAGGGCTTATGTGTGGATATAAAGAAGCAATACAGGAGACCTATATATGCACATATATGCACCTCAATCTTGCCTATATGTGGCATATATACGCATATAGGTTTCATATATGTGCATATATCCTCATATAGGTTCTTTCGATGTGCAAAGACCTCAGTCACATACACTTTCATGTATTCAGGTGAGACAACACTCTTTATTTCCTAAATACATTTTTGAATTGTGAAATATCAGTGGTCAAAGCCAGAAAATGCATAAAAATCCTTATATTTCCTAAAACTGACCTCCTATATGGGTCATACATTGAATATAAATCAGAATAGTCCACTAAAGCCCAGTGTGAGCCGTGTAGGACAGTTGGCAACCCTATTTTTATCTCATGCTGTGTAATATTATAGAGCATATAATGTTGTACTTGTATCTTTATTTAGCATTGAAAGGTTGCCTACCTATTTCATATTTCAACATGTTGCCATTGATTTCAAACATTATAGTCTGGCAATAGTTCAAATAGCAGCCTACTTTCACAATTCACCAGTGTGAGTGTCCGTGATCACCACCAGAGGGCACTCCAACCCGGACTGTCTTAACCCTTTAGGCGCCAGAGGTTTTTTCCTAAAACGTTCGATTTTGACATCTTAATTTGAAAAGGCTATATCTTAAAAGTGATAAAAGATAGAGACTTTCTGTAAATTAGATAAATATTAAGGATGACCCAAAGTTTATGTAGGGATTACATTTTCTCATCTAATTTGCATATTATGACGTCATATGGTGGTGGTCACCTTGGATTATAGAATTTTCATGAAAGGTCACATGTTTAAATGATAAATGCAGCACTTCTTTCCCCCCAAAATGTCTCTCACTCTCTGTATGCTATATTGCACAATACTGAATGCTCAGGTAAATAGTAAATAGTAAACAAACTGTGTAAATCGTTACTAATAAATGCTGGTAGAAACAAACCGAATGCATGTAGTGGTTGGCCTTTTGCTGTAGAGACTTTCCATTTACTACATACTGTAGGCTCTGATTCCATGTATGGGGACACATATATATTATTTATATGACACACAAACACAAGTAGACAAGACCTGTTTAGTTCAAAAGATCACTCGCCATGGTAAGGCAGAGATCATGAGTGAGATGACGAGGCAAGACGAGAGACAGACGCACGCGCGCGCCCGCCGAGTGTGCACAGTTCGGACTACTGTCATTGTCATTGTGACTCCACACCCTGCCTCCACGTTGCCCCCTAACTGTATTTGCAATACACGGGCCGTGGAGTGTGCGTGAGACAACCGCAGCCAGTGTGAATGGCACACAAACGGCTGCGCGCGGCTCGCGCTCTCCATCCGCACCACTGCCCTGCCAATGCACTGCTCGCTCGTGCGGTGTGAAGCCGCGTAACACGCCTGCTAACTTCACAATGAACACTCCGACCCCGCGAAACACCACTGTGTTCCCACCACTGACATTGGGCAAAGAACCATCTACATTGGGCAAAGCATTCACCGTTTGTGTTTGGTGAAGGGCTATACTTTCATTTTCAGAATCACCGTCATCAGATATTCCCCTTCAGAATTATGGTCTGCGAATAGAAGACCCAACACTTCATTGCGGGTAAGCTTTATTGATGCCATTAGAAAATAATAATCTAATGCAAATACTCGCTGACATTGACAATATTGCTCTGATAAAATGGCACACCTGCACACTAGCTCCGCGTTTGTTCGCACTGATTCAATGCGCTCTTGCTCGAAGATTTTGTATAGAAGCATGATGTTTTTTTGAGTCTGGGATGAAGTATGACATGTCTGACATCTAGTGGAGGGGAGGTCAAACGAAATTTGACACCCTATTTGACAAAATCGGCCGTTTTATTCAGTGCCGCATCTTGTCGAGTAAACTCGACCGTGGCGCCTAGAGCAGGGGTGTCCAAACTTTTTTTAAAGGGGGCCGGATTCGATGTTGTGGACATACCCGGGGGCCGGGTATGGGGGTCCCTTTTCTATTTTATATATATATATTTGACAAAAGCTTGAGCTAACAGTAGAGTAGCTTGAGATAGGACACAGGAAATTTATAGATATTTAACAATATCTGTAAAACTTTCATCAACCAAAAAGTTTTAATGGGTGAAATTTTAATATTATTACGGAGTTAGAACTCTATTCTTATTTAAATTAAATAAGTGCTCTATTTAGATCACCACAGGTAAAACCACACTACAAAACATGCTTTTGTGACTTGGTATTTCTGTCTTTTTTTTTCTAGTCCAAATATCTAAAAATTCTTAAATCAAGATGCTTTTACTAAGTTTTACGCATGCGCGAAAACGGCGTTCTTCTTCTACTACTACTAATCTCAGTTTTCGCGCATGCGTCGTGGCGTCAGAGGCTCAAATTGAACAACAATAATAGTGGGATAAAGTCGTTATTTTTGTTGTTTTTCCGCTCAAAAAGTATTTTCGTCGCATGATAGACTTAATACAGAGCCACTGTAGTCATTTGGACTCCTTAAATGACGTTTTTACTTACTATTCTGGGCCATCAAGTTTCATTCCCTCTGAAAGCCTATGGAGGAGTGAGACAGCTCTCAGATTTCATCAAAAATATACTAAATTATGTTCCGAAGATGAACGAAGGTCTTACATGGTTGGAACAACATGAGGGTGAGTAATTACTGACTTTATTTTCAATTTTGGGT
The DNA here is from genome assembly GCA_033150135.1 of Gobio occitaniae. NCBI lineage: Eukaryota > Metazoa > Chordata > Actinopteri > Cypriniformes > Gobionidae > Gobio > Gobio occitaniae. The sequence continues at coordinate 131,918 of JARQWZ010002105.1, forward strand.
GAACTAACCCTTTAACACCATCACAGACTATAAAGGGAACACAAACTCCACCGTGAACACCGCTGCCTCTCTCCCGGACGAGCTCAACACCTTCTATGCTCGCTTTGAGGGAACTAACACCACCCTCGCGGAGAGAGAGCTCGTGGCTGAAGATACAGAGGTTAGTGCACTCTCCGTATCTGTAGCGGATGTAACCCGATCCTTCCGGCGGGTGAACAGCCGTAAAGCCGCGGGTCCAGACGGCATTCCGGGCCGCGTCATCAGAGCGTGCGCGCACCAACTGGCTGGAGTTTTCAAGGACATCTTTAACCTGTCCCTCTCCCTGTCTGTGGTCCCCACATGCTTCAAAACGTCCACCATTGTTCCTGTGCCTAAGCAGTCAAAAACCACCTGCTTAAACGACTGGCGTCCTGTTGCTCTGACCCCCATCATCAGCAAATGCTTTGAGAGACTAGTCAGAAACCACATCTGCTCTGTTCTCCCCCCCTCACTGGACCCACTGCAGTTTGCATACCGCAAAAACCGCTCCACTGATGATGCCATTTCATCCACTATTCACACTGCTCTCTCCCACCTGGAAAAGAGGAACACGTATGTGAGAATGCTGTTTGTAGACTACAGCTCAGCATTCAACACCATTGTGCCCTCCATACTTGACATGAAACTCCGGGCTCTAGGCTTAAACAGCTTGTTATGCAGCTGGATCCTGGACTTCCTGTCAAACAGACGCCAGGTGGTCAGAATGGGCAGTAACATCTCCTCATCACTGACTCTCAACACTGGAGCCCCTCAGGGCTGTGTTCTCAGCCCACTCCTGTACTCTTTGTACACACATGACTGTGTGGCAATCCACAGCTCCAATACCATCATCAAGTTTGCTGACGATACGACGGTGGTAGGTCTTATCACTGACAATGATGAAACGGCCTACAGAGAGGAGGTGCACACTCTGACACGGTGGTGTCAGGAGCACAACCTCTCCCTCAACGTCAGCAAGACCAAGGAGCTGGTGGTCGACTTCAGGAGGAATGAGCGAGAACACCGCCCCATCATCATCGATGGAGCACCGGTGGAGAGAGTCAGCAGCTTCAAGTTCCTCGGTGTCCACATCACAGAGGAACTCTCATGGTCCGAGGCCGTTGTGAAGAAGGCTCATCAGCGCCTTTTCTTCCTGCGATGGCTGAGGAGGTTTGGAATGAGCCGCCACATCCTCACACGGTTCTACAGCAGCACCATAGAGAGCCTGCTGACTGGCTGCATCACCACCTGGTACGGCAACAGTACCGTCCGCAGCCGCAAAGCCCTGCAAAGGGTAGTGCGCACGGCCAGCTGCATCATCGGAGGTGAGCTTCCCTCCCTCCAGGACATTTATGCCAGGCGGTGTGTGAAGAGAGCTCAGAGGATCATCAGAGACTCTAGCCACCCGAGCCATGGGCTGCTCTCACTGCTGCCATCAGGCAGACGGTACCGCAGCATCAGAACACGCACCAGCCGACTCCAGAACAGCTTCTTCCCACAAGCAATTAGACTCCTCAACTCTTGATCCATCAGGATCATAACACATACTGGACAGAATATCACTCAGCACAACCCACTGCAGATACATACACACTATATACACATTTATTTATCATTTATTATTTATCATATAGCACCTATTGTACATTGGATCTCCACTGTGAATAATAATGTGTGGCAGGTCTAGGAATCCCCTCCTTTCCAGCTGCATGCGATTATTCCACTCATTGATTGTCCTATCACTGTGTAGTGGACAGGTATAAATTTGGCTGTCAGGTTGTATGGTGTCACGAGCCACGCCCCCTTGCGTTTGCGTCATTTCTAGTCGCCGGTCAGAGCTGTAACTTGGGACAAACCTTGCGGCTGGTGCTTGGTTGATGTGGTTCCTTGTGCAGTTCAATACATGCGGTTTCCTGACGTTACAGACTTGTCTCCCGTTGTGATTGTATTACCATGAAGTGAGCTCACGGATGCACCCATACGATTGCGCTGCTGCGTATCAGCGGTTCCTTGTTCCCCCCTGTGCACGTATTTGACGCGGATTGATAGAACGAGCCCGCAGCGTTCTGGTTCACCTGTACTTATTCCTATAGAGGTGTCTGAGAATGCAGGTCACCCATATTACATTCTATTGAGTATTCATTTGTTTTCCATTGTTGCTTTAGATATTAATTTTATCTTTAATAAAATTTTCATAATTTTTACCCACGTCTTCTGCCCATTTCTTGCGCACGAACCTGTGTTGCCCAAGGGCAAGTCCTTATCTCTGGCAAAGTGCCAGAGTGGCGTAGTCGCTTCATCATTTATTCCACCAGTCCTCCGTGTCATGCCACAAATGTATACTGTACATTGTATATTATTATTATTATAGCGTAATGTATATTGTTTAGTGTATGTTTAGTGTATATTGTTTAAAGTATATGTATATTGTAAGTATGTGTATATTGGTTAAAGCTGTGAGAACTACACTCACATTGTGTAAATTATTTATTGTTTATTGTAGAGTTCACTGTGCTGTGAGTAATTGTGTGCGCATCAGATGTGTAATCTGTTGTTGCTTAAATGTTGTACATGTCATGTCGTGACTACTATGTTGCTCGGAACTGCACCAAGAATTTCACCTGCTGTTGCACTTGTGCATATGGTAGAGTATATCACAATAAAGTGATTTGATTTGATTTGATTTGATAGTCCTGTTCAGATGTTCAGGGACTTTCTGTTCGAGTCTACAGCTTCTGCCTCAGTGCGCTGGCTGTTCTCACATCCTGACGGATCTTTGGAGATTTTAGCGAAGACAAATCCAGATCTGATAAAGAGGGCCAGATGGATGGGCATTTGAGCATTAATGCTAAAATGACTTTTTTTGGTGGACATGTCATTAGTAAAAGATGCGCTGGAGACCCTGTAGGCCTTATCCCTCTTTCTTCAGCAGAGATACCACAGCTGTTGCCACAATGTTGCATCTCCATCACTCTCCATTATAAAACGATCATGTATGGTTGACGTAATAATCAATGCACACTATGCTGAACTGTTTACCAAAACTTTCTGCAAACCCCTGTAAAGTGGAGCTGTTGTGTATCAAGCCATTCACATGTATTGACACAGCGCTGGAAGCGTTGAGCGCTCCGTGAAGCACGTGACGCGCGCGCCGCCGGGAGATGAGAGAGCATGTCGCGTTTTTCAACACTCTGGCTTTAACTGTTATGCCATATTAGTAGTGATGGGCAGACCAAGGCTTCGTGAAGCACTGAAGCACTGAAGCAAATGTGCCATTGTGTCGAAGCTTCAAATCAATCCGACACCCGTCTCTACGGCGACATCTAGTGGACATCTCACTTGCATGTGTTGATCTGAAATACCATGACAATGATCCATGTAAAAAAAAATATTTAAAAAAGTTTTTAACATCTGTCTGACAACTACATGATCTTGGTTGTGTAACCTGTAGCCTCCTCATTGTGAATAACTATAGTTTCTTTTTTTGTGGTCATGAAAATGTAACATTAATAAAATAAATAAAGCCACAATGTGCCACATTTGTTACATAACATTTTTATTAAAAAATATGATTTGCTCTGCTGTTGAAGGAGTTAGCTGACTTCTTTTTTTACATATAATTTCTCCAGCCTTTGAAAAAATCCTCTCACATGGGACACTTGTTGTCCTCTGCACCCTCCAGAATGCCAGGATGAGCTCCTCAAACGGTGCATCAAGACTAGCTGCCTATCACAATACACACATCTCACAACACACACATCTCACAATACACACATCTCACAATACACACATCTCACAACACATCTCACAATACACACATCTCACAACACACACATCTCACAACACACACATCTCACAATACACACATCTCACAATACACACATCTCACAACACATCTCACAATACACACATCTCACAACACATCTCACAACACATATCTCACAACACATCTCACAATACACACATCTCACAACACACATCTCACAACACACACATCTCTCAACACATCTCACAATACACACATCTCACAACACACATCTCACAACACACACATCTCACAATACACACATCTCACAATACACACATCTCACAACACACACATCTCACAACACACACATCTCACAACACACACATCTCACAATACACACATCTCACAACACACACATCTCACAATACACACATCTCACAATACACACATCTCACAATACACACATCTCACAACACATCTCACAACACACACATCTCACAATACACACATCTCACAACACACACATCTCACAACACACACATCTCACTTTATTTGGTGCTTCCAAATGGAAATGGTCCCACACCACAGATGTGCGGCATCTCTTGTAATGGACGATAACAAAGATAACTTCCTGATTAACAACATCCTCATGCTGGGAAAAAGTTCTTAAAGGTGAAACCACGATTTTTATTAATTTCAAAATGAGTTTAACTCTTATACAAATGCCCAGTCTTTTTCCCATTATAGAAGAATATCATCTTTAAACAAAACCCTAGCCCCTTTAATGTTTTTGTGTCTTTTATTATGATTTGCCTGATATATTTTTCTACTGTACTTTCAAGCACATGATCTGTATTTTGTAATACACAAATGTTCTGTTATTGCCATGCTGTTTGTAAATGATTATTTGTTCAGCAATAAAAAAATGTACGGCATCTCTTATGTGGAGCCTCCCTTTTTATCTATTCTATTAATATATCTATCTATATATCACCTATGAATCTATATAATTCTATATCTCTCACTTATGCTGTGCTATCTGTCACTATCTAACATATGAATGTGTCACTATATCTATCCTATCTGCCACTGTCTATACCTATCAGTCAATATATCTCATTTAAATCTAGACTAACTAACCAAAGCACACTATAAATCTCACTTATATCACAAAATCACTGCTATCACAAAATCTCTCTCCTCTCACAAAACCCCACGAGGTGAAGATGGATTAACTTCACTTTTAAACTGTGGTGAATTAGGTTTATACAGATGTGTGATTGTGTGATTTGTTCCCGCCCCCTTTAATCAATGCAGTTTCTGCAGACGCCACCTGATAAAACACTTCGAAGCTTCATTTAGCCATAGTCACGTGACATGGGTGTTTCGAATCACAGTTCGGAGCAGTGTTTCGAAACATCTGCGCTTCGGGATCTCGGCAAAGCCCCGAAACGTCTGTTTCGCGTCATCCATCCCTACCTCTCAGGTATGTGTGAACTGTTCGGTGTAAAGCAGATTGTTTCGCTTAGCTGGGGCTTATGGATTGGCTGACGTTTTGAGTTTTCATTGTTGCTGTCTGGTTCCATGGACTTGTAGTTTATATTTATTTTGGGGTTGATGCTCACTGGTCTCTGGAACAGGAGCACAAACATATTTGCTTCATGCAAGCCTGTCTCCCCTGTCCTTCAAATTGAGTTGATGTGTCTTCTTTATTTCTATTGTTTGAATTATTTTGTGTATTTTATTGTGATTTGATTTTGTGTTGGTATTATTACTTGCTGTTTTGTGCCACCATCAAATTGTGGTTTAATTGGTTTGTTTTGAAGTTTGTTTTATTTATCTTTGATTTTTCCTTTCAGGAGCTGGGGTCCCACGGGTGAAAGGTCTCCACTGGTGGTGGTGGTGGTGGTGCTCCTCCAGTGTGTGTGTGTGTGTGTGTGTGTGTGAGAGAGAGAGAAACCTGTGCTTTTGGATAACTAGCTTGGTGATCACTCCCCCTGTGGTGAGCCTCAGCTCTGAGTGTGTCTCTCTCTCTTTTCTTATTTTCGGTTTGGAATCTGTTGTCAGCTGTGCTCCTCAACATCCCTCAGAGGTTGCTTGTATCTTTGATGCTATTTTAATGTGATTTTGTCCTTTTTTCACTTAACTTTGTATTAATAAAATGTTGTACTTTTATATGATACCCACGTTTCTGCCTACCTTATTAAAGAGAATCGAACCTGTGTGACCTAATGACAATTTGTTAGGTGTCATTCATATTTCCCAGGGTGGTGTAGTCGAAATTACTTTGTGTCTGAAATCTGTACCGCTCCGTCACATGAGGAAGGCGTTGTTTTAATCTGCATGGAAATTGCAAAATTGCTTTTAAGAGAAACTGGTGAGAACGAATCCTTTACATTTTGATAGCCTAGAGCAGTGGTTCCCAACCACGTTCCTGGAGGACCCCCAACAGTGCACATTTTGGATGTGTCCTTTGTCTGACACACCCACATCAGGTCTTGGAGTGGCTACTAATGAGCTGATAACCTGAATCAGGTGTGTTTGATTGAGGAGACATGCAAAATGTGCACTGTTGGGGGTCCTCCAGGAACGTGGTTGGGAACCACTGGCCTAGAGTACCTTTTTAATTTATTATGTTTTTTCTGTCCATGATATGACTCCCTCTACATATTATAGATGACATTTCACAGCTCTGTCGTTCATGTGGAGAGACACATACACAAGAGAACTGACCAATGGGTAAGAACATTTTATACGTATACATTGCAAAACACACACTTCATGTTTTATTAACAAATTTCGGGAGAAGCATGTTCAGATAATTAAACCTAATTAAACATGTGTGGAGCACATTAAGCTAATCGATTTAATCAACGACAAGAGGTGTGTGTGTGTGTGTGTGTGTAAATAATATACATTATACAGCAGATTTACCTTATTTCATTGTCCGTTTTTAGCATCCCTCCACCACCCCATCTCCTCACTTTGATTTTAATAAACTCTTATTAGAAGTCAACACAATCCAGAATACTATACAGTCTAGTTCTAGACTATCCCTGGGGGATACTCTGGGTTCGGGACAAAATTCCTCCCCCGGACAGCATGCCAAATACGCATAATCTTTATTCTATTTAATTCGACATAAGTGTGAACTTGTGAAATTAACATGTGACTTCTTCCTCCTTTGAATGTGGAAGGTGGTACCATTGGGACGGGCAAATACAGCTGTCCTGCATGCATGTAGTGCATTTGTCCTGTCTCTTTTTTTTCTTTTGTTATCAATTTGTTTGCTTGAATACCTGTTACCTAATGTTTGTTTGAACATTCCCCCAAATAAATGTTGTGGGTAATTCATTGGATCCTACTTGTATGTCACTAATTCTAAATCATATTTGTATAGCGATCACCTTTCACCACTCATTAGGAACATTTATGGCGTGTCCTTTATGCTTTAACTCTTATGCTTGACATGTCCTTTTAACCAAAGCAACATTGCCGCTCAACTTAAATAAGGCCACAAACTAGGCTTCATAATAATAACGCGCAACTTAGGGTTGGCCCGGTTCACAAAACTGTCACAGTTTAGGGTCACTGTTTTCGGTTCGGTACGGTTGTTGTTGTTGTTTTTTCTTTTAATCATTAACACTCCAGAGTCCGACACATTGGCATTTTTATTTTAGTTTATTTTGATTCAGTTTTGATCAGAACATTGCATGTGGCTTTAATTCAGCGTGAGTAGCTGACCTGATTAACATGAAAAATAACAATGTTTCACAATCACTACACTCTTAAATAAAAAGGTTCTATATGGCACCAAAAATGGTTCTTGGCTCGTAATCATAGGGGAACCTTTTTAGTGCTATATAGCATCAATTTTGGTGCTTCAGTGGTTCTTCAGCGGTTCTTCAGAGGTGCTATATAGCACCTTAGTCAAAGAACCACTGAAGAACCAAAATTGGTGTTATATAGCACTAAAAAAGGTTCCCCTACGATTACGAGCCAATAACTTTTTTTTTTTTGGGTGTATATGACATCCAGTGCTATGAAAAAACACAAAAACACAACACTGCCAGAAGTTTTTGCCCAAACTTCCAAGGCCTGTTTAAATAATTAAAACTAGAAGCATATCTTAACTGTAATGTTACATCTATCATGCAAACTACTTATATACTACATGTTATATGTGTTTGGGACAGAACACGGTCGCATTTGCAGCAGATATATGCTGCCCATCATAAATCAAAGCACCACACAGACAGGGATCGGAGGAGAACACCGGAAAATGTGACAGAATGGACAACAAACGCTGCCAGTGTGTGAATGCACAACGGCTCCCGCTTTCCATACGCACTGCTTCTGCCCTGCCTACACTGCTTGCGCGTGCGGTGTGAAGCTGACGTTAAGCCTTGTTTATACTTTGGCCTGACTGAACGCGCTCCTCCAGAAACGGTCGAGGCGTTTATACTTGACGCTCTCGCTTTTGTGATATTCTTTGAAATGACAGGGCGACTCGGAGTAATTGTTCTATAAACCCTCAGGAAAGAGGTGAGAAGAAGTGGGCTAATGTACACAGGTGATATCTATTCTAGTACTTCACCAAAAACTACACTACTAAATAATTGTGTAAAACAGATCAAAATAAACACAAGTAAAAATAGTTACTTGTGACATAAACACAAATGTGACACGCATAACACATTTTGAACTCCTACATCACAGACACGCAACATTCAGCATATGGATCTCAACCATGATGACAATCAAAAGTTCTGTGTCGCAATGCATGCTGGGCACCAGTGTAGTACAAAACTGAATAAATGATGCATCTGTGTGATCTTTTTTTATTGTCACCATTGTTGAGACTCATGTGCTGATTTTTTTATGTCTGTGTGTCTAAATCAGTGTTTCTCAACCGGGGGTACGTGGACTCCTAGTGATCCGTAATTATAGGAGGTTCCGTAACATCATTACCAAAACAAAAAAAAAACATTTTGTTTTCATAAACAGGTAAATGTTTTCATAAACTGGTATGGTAGATTTAAAGTTACTGTAGGTGCATTTTCATAGGGGGCAGTCATGGCCTAATGGTCAGAGAGTCGGACTCAAGTCCGGAGGGAATTGTCGGTGGGGGGAGTGAATAACCAGTGCCCTCCTTCACCCTCAATACCACGACTGAGGTGAGACCCTTGAGCAAGGCACCAAACCCCCAACTGCTCCCCGGGCGATATGGCTGCCCACTGCTCTGGGTGTGTGTTCACTAATGTGTGTGTGCACTTGGATGGGTCAAATGCAGAGCACAAATTCCAAGAACGGGTCACCATACTTGGCCACACTTTCACTTTCTTCATATTGGCCGCAATTTCTTATCATTCACGGGAGCGAACAGCTCGTGGAGACCGGCGCAGGCTATAGGGAGAGGTAGCTTAAAAAACTTGACTCTCTACCAGTGGAGCTGGTAATGTAATGTAAATCCTTGTTGACCAATTAATACAAAACCAGGGTAAATGCAGTTAAGTGTGTTTAATACGGTTCTATGTATATTCTGAAACAGGGCCAGTGCTAGTGGGGTGAAAGGTGGTGACAATTATACTTTTTTATTTACTTTCACGGGAATAGGATGCCGCCCACACACTCCGGTACTGTCACATCTTTGAATACCGGCACGGCGCGCACTGCCCGAATGAATATGCACTTAAAGTCCAGGTCTTTCTGTGCTATTATGTCGTTTTGTTGGTTTGTATAACATGCAGAAAAATATGCGTGTCACAGGATTACAGACCTGCCGACTGCTGATGTGATACATTTAACAATACCGTCAAGAAAAGGCGAATACAACTCACTGATATTGATGGAAACATTTATTAGCTTTATTTAATAAAATAGCACATTATCTTCGTTAAATATTCACTTCACTGTCTTTTAGCCTATTTTACATTTGACTGCATTAATTTTAATTTCTGAATATTTAGGCCTAGCTCAGCTGCTATGCTGCCTTCACGTGCTGTCGGAATTATCGTAAATACGAGTTTCCTAGGTAAAAACTGCACATGAAGGCCCTTCGCTTTCTAAATTTGAATGGGACGAGCTCGTAATCACGAATTCAGAAGTGGGAATTATCTCATTTCCGATAGCACGTGAAGGTTCAGACTCTTACTCGCATCACACATACCTCACCACTATCCCTGCCCCCGTCCATCCGTCTGCCCCTCCCTTTCCTCCTTCCTATCTTCCTTACTCAGTCCCAACAAAAAATCCCATCACTTGACCACGTGTACTGTTATGCATGTTATGTTATGTTATGTTTTGCATGTAAAGAGCGTGTGGCGGCGCTTTAAATATAGCTGCGGCTTGCTCCAAACTTATTTCGTTGCATGTATGACCATTTCAGATGAGTCTGGGACTCTTCATTGAATACACCTGCCTTGTATAATTCCTGTTCTCTTGTTTGATTCGCTCTCGTGGGTGTGGGTGTTGGTGAATCAGGTAAACTCAACAGCTTTTGTTCTCTCCGTTTTTTCTATTGACCAGATCCTGATTAAAGGAGTGTGATTTACTAACATTTGTACTTGTTTGAAGTGCATCCTTGTGATCCGTCCGGATTATCATTCACTACAGAGGGCAGAGGGAACATCTACAGGTGAGAACATCTTCACAGACTCAATGACTTTATTGTTGCCAACTTGTGATTGTTGTGGTTTGTTGCTGTTGTTGTTGCTACATTTGTTTTATTTTCAAAGAAAAGTTTCTGTTTTCATAGTCATGTAACTTTCTAATTGTGTTCTTAGTCTTAAAGTTCTTTCACATCAAATCTGACTAGAAAAAAATAGAGAAACAAATGGAGTGAAGGAAATGCAAAAAAATGTGTTTTGCATGCTGACTCTGTCTCTCTGTTTTGCATGCACTGACGCCTTTGACACAATAGACCTTTATTCACAGCAGCCCCCCAGGTAACAGGGAACGTTTCCAAAACAAATGTTAGAAAAAAACATTCCAAAAATAATATTTCAGGAACATTCTTATAATGTTTTCATATTTCAAAAACATTCTCGTAACGTTGAGAGGAAACATTCTCATAACAACGTTCTTGCAACGTCTTTATCATTTTTGTGCTTGACTGATGTTCTCATAATGTTCAGCGAAAATGTTCTCATAACAACGTTCTTGGAATTCCATAATTTTAGAAGTAATGGGAACAGAAATTATTATATTATAAAATTAACAATTTTACTGATCTTTCTTTTATTAACATGGCTGCAGCTTTTATTTTTTCTTACCTCTTAAGTTTAACTTAAGAAATAAAATACACTCCTGAACAAGAACCAATAACTTTTATTCTATTTGTTTCCCTATATTGTCCTAAGGACAAATTTATGATTGGTTTATAAACTACCCACACTCTGCAATAAATCATTGTGTATTTTATGAACAAAATGTAATTTCTTAGCAAAGAATATGGCAGAACATATAGGCTATCCTTTTTTATATGTTCTGTATTTTAAAGGTTATGTCAATAACCACTGCATTACTGGAAAAAGTGTCGTATTTCAAGCACCTTATTAAGACCTATATTACACGCGCCCTCTAGCTGGCGTAAAAATAATGACAGTCTGTTGCCATTAAAAATGTGCCCAATCAAAATGCATGTTCATTTAAACGCAATGTGTGGACTTTACGTGAACATTTAGAATTTGTATTTATTTATTTTATTAACGACTACACTTTCCCCATCCCTAAACCTACCCTTAATGATCTATAGTGCATATAATCTTTATGAGCACATGCGTTCTGTTCCCTGGGATCGAACCCACAATCGCATGATCACATGATTGTAATATTGATATTGCAATGCTCTGCCAACTGAGCTACAAGAAACTGTAAATATGACGCAGATAAAATGCATGTGTCCTGTTGTCGAATGTCGATACATTCCGTAATAACGTTTTCGTAATGTTTTCAATATAATTGAATGGAATGTTCCTGTAACATTCGCAGAGACCCCACAAAAAACATTCTTAATTCATAAAAAAAACTGGACGTTTTCAACGTGTACAAAATATTCCCAAATAACGTTTTCTTAACTTAAAGGGAATGTTAACAAAACGTTCTGACAACAACTTTTTGTTAGCTGGGGCAATGTTTGGGTTTTAATGGGAATGAAAGTGAGACTGTGAGGGATAGGCATGCATGTCTTCGGTGGCTTGTACTGTTATTTCATGTGTTTTTGGATTGTTCTGCTGAGGAAACAGCAAAAATATCTTTCAAGAAATTTCAGTTGACAAAAAACTCTAGGACAAAAGTGATGTTGGAGCTTTATACAGCAGATGCCATTGAAAACACACCTAGTCTTTCTGCCATAGAGCTCTGCTCTGAATAAGCTCTATATGAACGAATATTAAACGCTGTGGGCCACACCAGTTGTTCACAACCATAGCAGGTGTAGACTAAAGTACTCGATGTCCGTAGAAACAACAAACGTAATACATGACACTTCTGCAGCTCTCTTGCCTTTTTGTGTTAATTTCCTGCATTTGTTGTGTTTTTGGTCCACACACCAAACTTTTTCCTTCTGATTTTGATTGTTTAAAGGGACATTTCACCCTGAAATGAAAACATTGTCATCATGTTGTTCCAAACCGGTATGAGTTTCTCTCTTCTGTTGAAAACACAAGAAGATATTTTGAATAATTTTGGTAACCAGACAGTTGGACTTCTGTACACTCTAAAAAAAAAAAAAAGGTTCAATATGGCACCAAAAATGGTTCTTCATCGTAATCATAGAGGAACCATATCTTAACATGTTCTGTGTATGGTAGCGGTGCTATATTAAGCGGTGCTTAGTCAAAAAATAAATTTAAAAAAAGCTGAAGAACCGCTGAAGCACCAAAATTGGTGCTATATAGCACTTAAAAAGGTTCCCCTATGATTACGAGCCAAGAACCATTTTTGCTGCCATATAGAACCTTTTTTTTTTTAGTGTAGTATTTTCCCCCAGTCTGCTTTCCCAAGATTCCACTTCTATTATATACAATGCTATTACGGGTGTACGTGCAGCAGTGAAGAGGAGATTCGGGACTTACACAAAGACAGGTATTTATTCAAAAGAGCTTTGGACAGAACACCAAGCTGCATAAACACAACGAGTAAACATAACGGAGACCAGACCAGGGGCCCGTTTCAGAAAAGAGGTTAAGTGAAAACTCTGAGTAGGTTAACCCTGAAATAAGGGAAACTCTGGGTTTTCTGTTTCAGAATGGGAGGTATGTCAAGCCCAAGAAAGCAGGGTAAGCCAAGCCCATTTCTGAAAGAGAGGTAACTTATACTCAGAGTCAGTTACCAGGGTAACTTACTCTGTGAACCTAACCTGGTCAGAAGCAGGTTTTCTTTGGTAAACCCAGAGTTTCTTTTGTTCTCCTCCCCCTTTTTAAAGCGCCAGCAGTGTTTAAATACTTTATTCATTCATTCAAACGCCACAAATGCTTTTCTTATGAGTATTTTGGTCGTATTTCAAGTATAAATATAAAAAAAATTATGAATTTAATCTAAATCTAAAGTAAGCAAAGTTTACTTAAAACAAATTAAATTATCTTCCACTTGACAAAAATACAAAGTAAGAAAAGCATTCTTTGCAGGAACATTCATTGCTCATATTTTCATCATGAGGACACTGTCAAAGTGACAAAAATGGCATGTCCTTTTATACAGGATCCTGACGTTCACTTGATTAACCTCTAGAAGTAACCTGATAATTAGAATTTCCTTTAGGATTTCCAGTGGTTGGACGCATTTATGACACTCATATACCCATCTTCACACTTTCTGAAAACTGATTATTGTATGGAATGGAAGGATGCTGCCAGATGGTAGTACAAGATATATGGCATAACCACCACCACAGCTGTTAAATACATTTATTTACATTTTTTATAGTCATCTTTATTTCCTACAAATACTTAATTATTTTTCCTGTTGGGTGTTAATATTCTTCCTCCATCTCCTCTTCACCTGTCAGTGGTGCTGGAGTTTGGCTGGCCTGAGTAGAAGTAAACTGTTTAATGTCATTACCCTGATTAATAAATGTAACAGGTGGGATCAGAGAATATTTCATTATATGAAAAGAGCATAGACCCTTTTCACATTTCTGGGTTTCCGAAGCTGAAGTCGTCATAGTTGGGTTAACTCTTATAGCGGTGAATGAGAGAATACATTAAATATATATTTTTGTGTCTCCATTTGCTCAAATAGCAAAAGAAAAACTCCACAATAGTGATTTCACAACTTTCAAAAAGATGGAAAAATTAAAATAAGATTGATAACTGCAGTGAAAAGAGAGAAAGATGTTAATTTTAACTATCACTCCCATAGACGCTGTATTAGAAACACTCTCACAGCAGCGGTAACTTGATTTTTGTAATTTGATGCAAAAGTAATATAATACAAAGTATTAGTGTTATAAATGTACATACATAAAAAAAATACAAAAAACGTTGCAGGATTTACGATATTGATGACTATTAAAACACGTCATCACTGTGAAAAGGGTCTATGTGGGAAAAGCTGCTGCACATTGGACACTGAATGATATTTATTTAATATGTCAAATGTTTGTAAAGTCATTAAACCAACACCCATGAACATTTTATGCTTAAAGCTTTTCCTGATTGAATTATGTTTTTTTCATAGTTTTTTTAGCTGCTGCCACATTCTTTGTTTGCCTTTTGGATACCATGAAAATTAAACTTAATTAAAATAATTAAGAATTAAACTTGTGTATTGAGCCGGAAGTATGCAAACGTCTTTTTGTTTAGTGCTGTTGCCATGGTGAATCGTAATTTCGGAGCTCCATTGATCGTGGCTTTTCATAGTTGGAGTGCATGAGCTTAACTCAGAGTCAGTCTACTCAGAGTTGATTGAACTACCTCAATTCAGCTGTTCTGAAACTCAAAACTCAGAGTTTCCCATCTCAGAGTAAGTCAACTCAGAGTTCAGGTTTAAACTCAGAGTTGGTTGAACCTCCTTTCTGAAACAGGCCCCAGGAATGAATGAACACGAGGGAACTAAATACAAACACTGATGACTTACTAACAAGGGGCACAGGTGATACAGATGAGGATAACTTAACACAGCTGAACAGAACTAGACTAACGAGGGTAACCAAGGAAACAGAGAAAGTGGTGGGAAACAGGGACAAAGGAACATGTGACCAAAGCAAACAACATGAGAGAAACAGATATGCAACATAACGCCCCCCCACCCTCCCGGTAGGCGTGTCCTCGCGCCGTAGAAGTCCAAATAGGGAGGGAGGGTGGGCACCCTGGAGTCCTGGGGGCGGGAGCACTGAGGTCTGATTTGCTGGGGGGCCTCCAGGGTGGAGCCGTGGGCGGCCATGGTGAGTCAGGAGCCTTGGGCGACCTGGGCGGGTCTGGAGATCTGGGCGGAGCAGGAGACCTGTGCGGGTCTGGAGCCTTGGGTGGAGCAGGAGTCTTTGGCGGGCCTGGAGCCTTGGGCAGAGCAGGGGTATTAGGGTGCCTAGGCGAAACCAGAGCCCCACCCACATGTGTACCACCCACAGGTACATGGCCCCCCAAAAAAATTTCTTTGGGGAATTCAGGGGTGGAGTGGAGGGCTCATGGAATGGGGTGGTCTGGTGGGTTGGATTGGCCTCAGGTAAGCCTGGAACGGCCTCGGGGAAGCCTGGAGCGGCCTCGTCGATGGCTGGAGCGGAGTCCAGGAAGTCCAGGAGGGCTGGAGCAGAGTCCAGGAGGATACCCATCTTCAGAGAAGTCCCTTTGCTGTTTGGTCTGGTCTTCTGTTACGGGTGTACGTGCAGCAGTGAAGAGGAGATTAGGAACTTACACAAAGACAGGTATTTATTCAAAAGAGCTTTGGACAGAACACCAAGCTGCATAAACACAACGAGTAAACATAACGGAGACCAGACCAGGAATGAATGAACACGAGGGAACTAAATACAAACACTGATGACTTACTAACGAGGGGCACAGGTGATACAGCTGAACAGAACTAGACTAACGAAGGTAACCAAGGAAACAGAGAAAGTGGTGGGAAACAGGCACAAAGGAACATGTGACCAAAGCAAACAACTGTAACAAATGCAGATTGTTTCAAAGCAGCTTCACAGTGTTAAACAGGAAAATAATGCAACAGAATTTGATTTGGCCCTACAGCTGCTCTGGAGGAAACGGTGACGTCATCAGCTCATTTCAATTATCATACAGGATCTCTTTGGCCCTCTGCTGGAAGTATTAGGTCAAAACACTGAGCCGATCCTGAAACTGTTTTCTTCTGAACAGCAGATGGCAGAATTCTGCCTGTAACACAGATCAATATTCAGAAATAACTAATATTTAATTTAGATCATCATTTTTCAGAAAGAAAAAAAATCATATGTAAGCAAAAGCAAAACAAAAAAACGAAATATCCAACAAATCACTGCAAAAATGTTTAGAAGTAAATTCAAATAACATTATTTATATCATTTATTTTTATACAATTGCTCTGTAAATGTGTAGCCTATATCCTAAATAAGGACCATATGAGGGTTAAACATTATTTTTCTTTAGCAAAACATATCCAAGTTGTCATCTCAGTCTTGTGGTCATTCTGACACAATAACGATTCCATTAAACTCTGCAGACCCTATACAGGGTCTAAAATGACCACTTTAAATGTTACATTTCTGTGGATGACCTCTGACCTCATATGTGGCACCATTTGAAAGCGTATGTTTCTTTCTGGACATGTGCATCACTTTGGCATTTGTTTTACACTTTCTACTTTCTACTTTTTGGGGATTTTCAGAAATCCCCAAAAATCCCCAGAGCATAAGTAGTAGATTTGCATTCAATTATGTGGCATTAAATGACTATAATAGCAATATTGTTAATAATATATACCAAAATATATTATAAATAATAATCTATAATATACACTACTGCAAATGTTTGAGGTCAGTAAGATGTTCTTTTGTAAGAAGTCTCTTCTGCTCACCAAGGCTGAATTTATTTGGTCAAAAATGCAGCATAAGATTTTTCTTCTTCTAATCATTTTGATATACTGATTTGCTGAAGAAATCCTTCTTCTTCTTCACTGATATGGCTGAAATGGGCAATGTGTAGTGGGTTTTTTTACTATTACAGAAATCTTTTGACAGAGAAGCATAGCCTACCTTTTACAATTATGTTTTTTGAAGTATTTAAAACTGAAATATTCTCACAAAATCATGTAAACAAAATAAAGTAGCTTTTAGATTTTTCCCATTTACATGTGTGAATTTGATATTTTTCCACTATTGCCATTCAGAGTATAACCCACCATTACCAATATAGTCTTAAAAAACAAAATTTCTACTAAAAATAAGGGATAAATATTATTTTGCAAGAGTATTAGGAAAGGAAGTGAAAACATATCTGTAAAAATTCCACTATGGATATCCCAAACAGAATTTTGTAGCAAGTCTTTTTAACCTTTGGGGCAGCAGGCAATATCAGATTTTAAAGGAACCTCAACACTGCCAAAGGCTACAGCACTGAAAATCTCCAAAAATGCTTAAAACCTTGGTATATTACTTAATTACATTTTATTGTTGAATCAATTTAAGGAATCCTCGCTGACTGAAAGTATCACTTTCTTAAAAAAAACATTGAATGGTAGTGAAAATATAGCCTAACTAAACACAGAATAATAATAAACATTAAGATTCAGGGGAGACCATTAGACTACATATTTATTATCAAGACACATAGGCCTACCTCTCTTCAGAGTACTTCCTGCAATTCCTGATTTCTGAGCGCGGAGAACATACCATTAATCGAAGAGAGGGGGCTATACCAAATTGGCAACACAAAAGAAATAACACATTTTTTCAAATCAAACGCATGTAGTACAGGGCAGTCATGGCCTAATGGTTAGAGAGTTGGACTTGTAACCTGAAGGTTGCAGGTTCTAGTCTCAGGTCCGGCAGGAATTGTCAGTGGGGGGAGTAAATAACCAGTGCCCTCCTCCACCCTCAACACCACGACTGAGGTGAGACCCTTGAGCAAGGCACCAAACCCCCAACTGCTCCCCGGGCGCCGCAACAATTTGGCTGTCCACTCCCATGCATTGAAATCTTTCAATTTCTGAGCTTCCAGATGCATCATATGCTGCATCATATCATAAACAATCAAAAGATTCACTTTGTTGACGGGTAGCAAATAATCATCTTTCGGACTCTGAGGTTTTCCTTCAACAAATTTAATAGCATACAATTTAAGTCATTCATCATACAAGGGTTGCCAACAATCATACAAAAAAACGATGTTTTCACATTTTTGGGAAATCAAATTCACACTGTTTTCCAACAGAAGTTTCACAAAATAAGACTTTCCAGATTTGGATGGACCGCTTATCACACAACTGAAATGTGTCTTCTGTGACGTCTGCAATGAAAATCAGAGGCCTCCCGCAAACCTCTGTGAACCATTAGATCAGTAGCCATAAGGGAGAGTATTGAAATCGGGTAAAAGTCTACGCTTATTATACACCACCTTAAACCTTTTAGCGCCTGACTTGTTTCACAATGTGAGAGTCTTTTTATTCCTCACAATGTTTTCAGTGTGAGCCAGGAGGTATTTTGTATCATCACGTGATGTCACAAAGCTGTCAACCAGACCAATAAGACTGTCTAAGCGGATAATCCCCATCGTCTATTTCACTCGTCAGTTCCCCCAAATGGTCCCTCAGAGGGGGTTCCCGATCTCCAGCCCTAGATATTACGAATATTATGCTGTCTGCCGAGTCGGTCCATCAGTTCGTACAACTCTAACCTAGCATGAGCAGTTGTAAATGCGCCTACAAACACGTTCATCGCAAGGCGGTTTATCGTGGCCATGGGGTGTTTTTTATTTATATTTCTCTGTAAGCTCCTTCGGGACGTGAGTATTTATGAAACAACGATGTAACCCTCCTCCGGTAGATCTTTGCGACAATGGACACATCGTACGGGTGCACATTTGTGTTGCTCTCGAGAGCCATTACCTATGACATCGTACCGTCTATTACATATTTACAGTATTTCACGGCATCGCGAGGCGGTTTATCGTGGCCATGGGGTGTTTGTTTATGCATTTCAAAGCAGTAGCTCGAATTACAAAACCTCAGCCAATCAGGGCAATGTACAGTTCTTTTAGGAAATCTGTAACAATCCGTATCATGACAATGGTGGTTTCGACGATTTGTGTAGCCTTTATAACAGAATTTGCATACATACTCGGTGCCGATGAATGCTGTCAGATTACGGATCATGTAGTAATGGCTGTCGTGCAAATAGAGGCATACTGTTTTTGGATGTGGATTGTCGTGATTTTTGTATGTTTCTACCATACCGGCGTTCGCTCTGTAAAAAACAACTATTTTGATGTCTAATAGATTTTCAAATGTTGCTATGTCCCCAAGTCCGATCTCATGCTGGAATGAGAATCCGGCTTTGTTGTGGATGTCGGCGGCTCTAGTTTCTAACTCAGTATCGGATAGTTCTAGTTCGAGAAAATGTGCAAGACATAGAGAAAAGCACAATTTATTTGAAATATTTGTCGGGCAGAATAAACTCGTCTTTTTTTTTTAATCACCTGCTCAAAAGCTATATCGGTAAGTTTACGACGGCCGCCTCCTCGTCTGCTCATGGCCACGCTAGCGTCAATCTCGACCGCCTCGTCTGAAAAAAATCTGATCGTCGTTCTGTAAAATGTTTAGACCGCACTAACGGGGGATTTTAGACTATGAGCCAACAGTGTTAAATTAATTACACAGCCATCACCACCAATGTCACTAGCATAAGACGATATTGTGCTAAAAGCGTCATGTAGAAAAATGTGATACGCGGCCAAATCTCTCAGGTTCATGGTTCTCGCCAATTGTACGCTGTTAAAACATTTACATTTACATTTACATTTATGCATTTGGCAGACGCTTTTATCCAAAGCGACTTACAGTGCCCTTATTACAGGGACAATCCCCCTGGAGCAACATGGAGTAAAGTGCCTTGCTCAAGGACACACTGGTGGCGACCACTGGGATTGAACCAGCAACCTTCTGTGTATCAGTTCCATGGTTTAACCCACTGGACCACCATCTCACAGAATTTACATTTTTACATTTACATTTTATGCATTTGGCAGACGCTTTTATCCAAAGCGACTTACATTGCATTCAAGGTACACATTTTACAGTTTTGTCAGTTACATTTTTGTCAGCTGAGTTGGCACACGATGGACGTTCAACATCATTGCTACCTGTAGGGGGAGCTGAGGTGCTAGACGACGGTTGTTCGGCATCGACACCACCTGTAGAGAACATAACTGTACATTTCGAACCATGGTCATTATTTAAACCGTCACCATCTTGTACATTATGCATGTTGTAGACATTTAATAACCCCTGTAATTGTTCACACAAATCAGCATTGGGGTATTGAGCCATAATCCTTTCTAAGTCTTCCAAATTAGAACCGTGCCATGATGGATAGTCATTAAAATACACATCTACAGATTCTGGATACATATTTACAATTTCTTGTCATTTAGAGTCAGAGGTTTCAGTTTGCATGACAAGTTCATCCTGTAACAGGTCTGCGAGAGAATGATCTGGTTGACAGGAGTGTACATCGTCTCTGCAAAAGCATCTCACACCATCCATTTTAATATTTATTTAGTTAAAAACCAGTGTTGGAGACAAATGAAATAGATCAAAACTGACTGATACAAAAATATGAAACAACAAAAACAAAAAAAAAACACAACCATTCAGATAATCAATGTAAAAATCATTACATGTCAGGATAAGAACAGATGATACATTTCACAGTGTAATAAAAAGCATGACAATTCTTAGTTTTTTTGCTTGGTGTAAAGCCCAAAGAACATTCACAATCATTCGCAGCTCCCTTATCTGTCCCTGCATTACACCCGTGGCCTGTGTAGCCATATCATCTCATTTTTGATGTAAAACACTGAAAGCATTATTAAACATCTCATTCTGACGATTTAAAGCATTTGTTAATTCTACAGTCAGTTTGACTGCGATCAGCCAGTACTTCGTTTTGCACAGTCCTAACTTCTGCTTCCTCTTCTTCTTCCGTTTCACGGACTTCTTCTGCTTCTTCTTCTTCTTCTTCTTCTTCTTCTTCTTCTTCTTCCGTTTCACGAGCTTCTTCTGCTTCTTCTTCTTCTTCTTCTTCTTCTTCTTCTTCTTCTTCTTCTTCTTCCGCATCACCTAATTCTTCTTCTGGACGTACGTTGTGAAAAGGATACAGGGTTTGACGACCTCTCACTGACGTTTCATCATCATCACCATCACTGGTCCAAGACGCCCGTTCCCATGCATTTAGCTGCGAGTCAGACCACCTTAATAAGTTGTCCGCACCCCGTCTTTCTGTGGGAATAAAAACTAAATTTAATTGGTCACAGTATATAATTACAGTTATGACTCTCAAATGTACATAATTTTATCACGATACTTAAAACTGAATAAAGATAAATATGATCGCGCTTACCTCTGTTTATCGCGGGCACACTTCTCCTCAAAGGGGTAACAACACCGATGATTCTCTTCTTCGGCGGAGGTTCACCGTCGTCCCCCCGTGGTGGCTCGTTAGATGTGAGATCTATCGTGTCACTGCTGGCAATTATTGGCTCGTCAGTTCTGATCGTTGTAGATTCTGGACTACGTAGATCGATGATTCTTGGCACAGTCTCACTGCTGGTAGGGCCCTGATCCGGGGATTCTTCTTGCGTGAGATCTATAAAACCAGGCTGTGTGACCAGATGGATCAGTTCTAAATTAGAAATGAAACAAAACATAGTATTTAAAAAAATAAATTAAAAATTAAAAATTAAAAAAATTAAAATAAAATAAATAAATACAAATAAAATAAGTCATAAAATAAGACTAGATATTTAGAAATAAACAGGTAAAGTAAATATATATATATATTTACCGTTATCTGAGGTGTCCACATCAAATGCTGGTTTGGTTAATGTAAAATAGAACATGCAACAACATTTGTAAATGTTAAATAAAACAGATGTCACCAATTGTAGTCTTGTAATTAAAATATGCATGATAAATAAAAATAGTATGTTGTATGTATATATATATATGTATATATATATATGTATATATATATATATATATATATATATGTATATGTATATATATATATATATATATATATATATATATATATATATATATATATATGTGTATATATTCTCATTAATACTATTAAGAACTAACAGTACAATCCACGCGTGACAACCCTGTAGTCTTACTAGACAGAGTGAAAATAGAGATGCAATCGACTCCAATATAACTGCTCATCTTTCACGCCCCAAAACTGTTCAGCAATGATTCAAATCAGTTTAAAGCAATGATTCGATTCAAAATATTTGAATAAATGATTCGATTCAAAAGATTTGAATCTAAGATTTGATTCAAAAGATTTGAATCAAAAATTCGATTCAAAAGATTTGAATCAAATATTCGATTCAAAACAGGTTTAAAAGATTCAAAACTTCACATCATATGTGTTCAAAACATTATCATCTGAATTCACAAATACAATTATCACCTTGTAAGGAGTAAATGTGTAAACAATTTTAGGGTTATAAGCTGGGTTTGAATATACAACGTTTTATATGGAGTTATTATCGCACAGATCGCCCACCAAGCCTGGGGCAGTTTAAGCAGATCTCGTATGGGCCAAACTTATAATACTGATCGCTAAAACTGGCCTAATACAGGCAAGAGTTAAATAATCATGTAATATCACCACTGATAACAATATTAAGCTGATAACAATATGGTAAGAAAGTCATTGAGGATGTTTTTGAGTTTCAGACAGACTATGAAAGGAGAAACCTGACGATTGAAGTAGAGCATAACAGCATACAAAACGTAATAACAATCATATTTATCATTACTTTTAAACCTTAACAACAATATACATATCACAAGCAGCTAACAGGAAATATTGCCGCTGTTAACTATAATCATGGTTCATAGCAACATAGAATGTTCACACAGACTATGAAATGTCGACCTCTTGCTTTTGAAATACCTCATAACACCATAGAATGTTATAATCAGCAGCATTTAGTCAGGATTTAAAGATTAAAACCAATACAGATCTCATTTCAAAACATTGATCATGACGATTTACTTAACATCACCAAGACATTTACCATGTAAACAGCAGATTAAAAAACAGTACAAGCAGGGCGCGAACCGTGGACTGAATGGATGACATAGCTGCCCAGCTGACCACCAGACCACCGAAACACATTATTTAACTGCGGATGTGAGCCGCACTCAATGATGTATAGTAGAATTAATATCATGATGTAAATAATATTTCACAAAGCAACGGTTAGACAATATTATAGCAGACACTAACTTATGAGTAAATCTGAATAGGGTCGCCACTATAATCGCACAGGTAAATACAAATACACCAGAATGGTTTTGCCGTGAAAACCCATAAGAAAAAATGGTAGAAAAACTACAAAACTACAATATGACATCACGACAAAGTGAAATTGTAAAACAATAGAAAACTATAAACCTTACGGGGTTCGATAGTGTTTAAACATCCGGTAGCGATAGACGTCTGATAAAAAAGGTAAATGTATAATATCATATTTAATTTTAACCATAACCTACTAGAAACGGGACATGATAGAGCATTGTGTAATATAATAAAACCCCAAAATAGTAATGTATTGTTATAATCAAAACGCTATATTATCAAACAAATAAAATATTACTGCTCTTTTACCATTAGTATGCTGCAGCCATAGTATGCATTAGAAATGCTTTACCAATCACCAACAGTTTTAAAACTATTTTCAATAATCAGCAATATGGTAAAATAAATAGTTACTTACGGTGAGATGACATCTTCAGCCGGAGACTGGAACAAAGCGATGTAGTCTATGCTTTTGAAAAAGTTGTAATTGTCAGTACATGCTGCGGCTGCTCTTTTAAATGTTGCGGGCATGGATAGGGGCGTGACATTCGTGCATCTGGGGAATCAGTTATAGCAATGCAGACTATTTTAGGATAAATATATAGTTATATCATGGAAAACTGTGCTTTTAAAACTAATAGGTTATTAACTGCGGGGTCCGAACTATATATATTTTTTTCCGTTTTTTTTTCGTTTTCTGTTTTTAAATTGGAGCCCGGCAGGTCACCTATAGGAGAAAAAAAAAACAATCCGTGCCGACGGTTTTGCAATCCGTTCCCTCGGTTAATAAACCGTACCCACGAATTTCCAATCCGTGCGCTCAGATTTTGCAAACCGTACCCCCGGTTTTTAAATCTGTTCCCACAAATTCATAATCTGTGCGCACGCTTTAACAATCTGTGCGCACGCTTTTGTAAAAACTTTACTCATGGATTCATTTTAGAAGAAGAACAGCAAACTCCCACGACTCTTATTGTTTTATTGTGTATTATTAATCAAATTATATTAACTGCAGTGATTCTCTATAAACGGGTGGCGGAATACAACGATTTAATAAGAATTATGTGCGTCAAAATCTGGTTTAACTGTAATAATCTTATCACTTTATTATTATTGCCTAATAAACATGGCATTGTGTATTATGACTGACTTCTAATTTCTTTGTTCCCTTTTCTTCTTCTAAATGCATGTAGCCTAAATGCAACAATAGGCAAATAATAATTATAATAACAACAACAACAATTATTATTATTTATTGTATTTATTGTATGATTTATTTGTATTTATTTTAAATGTATTTATATTACTTTTAATTTATGACTATAAATGAGTGCACTTAAAACAGTATGTTTATCATAAAATAATTAATGAATGCGTTATTAAAAAAAAAGTTTTTACAGATTTAGAAATGTTTGTGTACTATTCATTTTTAACATGAAGACTTGTTTTGTAACAGCGCGTGCGAAGATGAACGAGTTTGAGGCGAATCTAGAGCAGTCTCAGGGCAGACACACAGAGAGAGGCATTATTTGTATCTTTTAAAGTCTATTTTGGGCAAAAAGCATAGTATAATAAAATCACTAAAGCAAGTCTTTCATGTTAAAAATGAATAGTACACAAACATTTGTAAAACTGTAAAAACTTTTTTTTTTTATAAAGCATTCATTAATTATTTTAGGATAAACATACTGTTTTAAGTGCACTCATTTATAGTCATAAATTAAAAATAATTGATAAATAAAAAAATTTAAAAAAATAAATACAATAATTAATAATAATTGTTGTTGTTATTATTATAATTATTATTTGCCTATTGTTGCATTTAGAAGAAGAAAAGGGAACAAAGAAATTAAAAGTCAGTTATAATACACAATGCCAGGTTTATTAGGCAATAATAATAGAGTGCTAAGATTATTACAGTTAAACCAGATTTTGACACACATAATTCTAATTAAATCGTCACATGATCCTTAGGAAATCCTTCTAATATGATTATTTATTATCAATGTTGGAAACTGCTGTGCTGTACTTTTTTCAGGATTCTTGGATGAATAAATTAATTAATGGCTGCCCGGTTGTGTTTCTTGTTGTCTGCGCTTCACAATAGATCTCCTGGATCATCTGAGGGATTCGACTGAATCAAGATGCTGCTGATCATTGAAGCTCTTCTGCTCATTTCAGCTGCTCTGGGACAGGTGAGCTTGTGTTCTAGTGTTAATATTAAATGTATGAATACTGATGACTGATCATTATGATTCCTGTCACTGCAGGATTACAGAACTGCTGGTCAGACACTTCAGTTGGATATGGCAGAGGATTCAGTTGATGACCGATTTAACTGCTGTACAAAGAAAATGGAACATCGAGTGCAGACAGAATTTCTGAAGAAGGAAATGTCTAAAAATCCAACATTTGCAAAGGTTTGGAAAGATGCTGAAAAGTATCACAAAACACCAGGAGATGATTTGTCAAAGAATCATTCAGTTGCCATTTATATGTACACTAACTCACATTTTGATCTATATAAAAGATTCAATAGTGCTGTTCGTACTGGTAAACACAAATATAAAAACGGCACATATGCATGGTATTCACTTCACTTTTGGTTAACAGAAGCGATACAGATTCTGAATAAAACACAAACTAACTGCTTCGAAACTTACCGTGCTACTGAAGTTCAATATGATAAGAATGTTAAGGGCAAAGAAGTTCGTTTTGGCTCATTTGTTTCGTCCTCTTTTGATCGTAAAGTAGCACAAGGTTTTAGAACTACATCTTGTTTTGAAATCAGAACTTCTGAAGGAGCTGATGTGACAAAATACTCAACGTTTCCTGAAGAGGAAGAGGTGTTGATTCCTCCATATGAGACATTTACAGTCACTGATGTGAAGACAAGAGCAGAGCAGAAAGGTCTCTGGTGTGACACTGTGTTCATTTTGGAAAGCTATACAAAAACAAGCTTCCTGAACTGTGCTGTCGCAAACAGTGGAAACTGAGATTTGAATCTTTACTAAATATGCAAATAATAAAACTTGTTAAATCATTTTAATTAAATTGTATCTTCATATTAAGTACATACTTAATTTTTACTCCATATAACCAAATAAAAAAATGTGCTGTAAACGTTGGTAACAATTTACAATACGGGTGCACTAATATGAATTAATTCATGCTTAACTAATGCACAGATAATTTTGAGTTAATGTACGACTCATGAAGAACTAAACCATTTATTAATGATTACTGCATCAGCAACTAATGAACATTCTACATGATTAATAGATTAAGTAATATGTGAATTGTTATAATTTAGGGTAAACGCACCGATTAAGCTCAAGTACCCATTAAGTGCACTACTATCTTTGAGCTCAGATTATAAAAAGAAAGAAATAATTTATCATCCTACTTGATGTCTTAACCCATTGATGTGTTTGTTACTTTACACTCACCTAAAGGATTATTAGGAACACCTGTTCAATCTCATTAATGCAATGATCTAATCAATCAATCACATGACAGTTGAAAACTAATGAGAATTCTGTTCTCTTTTGAGTGGTCTCTTCAAAGATATCTGATCCTCTCCCCCAAAACCAGGTGTTTGTGTTGCAAATATTTACAACCCTTTTGTTCTAGTTGGAGTATATAAGGAAGGGTAACAGAGCTGCCAGGGGGAACCTTCTGCAGCCAGAACCCCCATGTGGTGCTGGGTCAGGGTCTTTGAGACACTCAAACACACTGTGTGTATTGTGCCAGACATGATGACTCTTTGAAATTATTTTCATATTGCTTTGCAATTGTGTTTATGTTTTTAAGCTGATCAGTTGTGTACCATGGATTCTTGTTTACTTATTTACTTTTCCTGTCTGGCCAAAATAAATGTTAATCTTGATTTATCTTGTATTATTCTGAAATCATTATTCTAGTATGGATTAATATAGACTCCTTTATTACTGCAAAATCCAGTGTTATGATAGATCACACCGATGACGGCACGACTGAAGCATGGGCGCAGAGTGCGAGATAATCTGATTTCTGACTATCGCTGGATTAGCAAGTTGTAGCTCGGAGATATACTAAAATTAGACTTTTTGTAGAGTGAGCATGTGCAACCACTTAAAGGTAAAATATCCACTCTGCATCCTCTGACTAATATCAGAAGTAATCATTTTGTGATCGTGAACACGCGGTCCGGACTGTTCTGTGCGATATCGGGTCTCTTGATGAACAAATTTGAAAATTAAGAGATACTAAGAAGATCAATGATCTAAATTAAATCACAACTAATCGTAAAATCAGCTGATAAACTCTAAATGTAACACACTTTATGGAGTCACATAAAATTGGAGTCAGATAAAATTATTCTTGAAGTCAGATTTAAAATTAGATATCAATAAATTAAGAGAACTTCACCGAAATGCTGAAAAGGCTGACACTCAGAATTCCTTTTGCCCAAGCCGTTAGAATCCGTTTTTTGGGCTTTCGTTATCGATCCTATAAGAACATTTGACCAATATATTCAAGCCGATAGATAATGTATTATTTCCTTCAGCTGAGACACTTCAGACGTGATGTGTCAGCCATGATGGGTTTGAATTGCTTCAAATATGATTGGAATCACTTCAAAACAGAAAATACAGTTATGTGCAACATGTACAGCGCAAGTCTGACATAAGCTACATAAAATTATAATGAGGACACGACTCTAAAAGAACATTTTGTTTCAGCGTGTTTGAGGGAAGAGCGCATCCACAGAGTTACACCTTCATGAGGAGCACAGACAAGTTCGCTTGTGCATTCACAGCCTTTTGTGCCATTGTAAATTGTAATGTTATATTTATTCTGTGCATATAATCTCATATAGAATGTGTTTGGTTGAGTTCATTAACGATCAGTAAAGCATTTCATTGAACCGGTCTTTAGCTTCAGCGCGCATTTCAAACAGAAATGCACAGCATTAATAACTACTGGGACTGTCCTATACATAACACTGTAATGAGAACTCTTGTGTAATAAAGTGTTGTGCATTCTCTGGGTTTAGTTGTGTTTCAGCACGGTGTTGTGAAGTAGGCGTTCAGTCTTCAACTGGCTGGGAGGAGCCACTGGGAGGTCATGTGACCTGTCAGTGGGTGGTGGCAGCTGCCAGTCTGATTCTGGGTGGTCACGTGATCTGTGTTGAGCTACGAGTATAAAGTGTTCTCTTTCACTCTCGCTGCATGGAAATACATTATTTTATTATTATGAATATAATCTTAAGAATCTATTATTGTTTATAACAGACGTTTAGGGGGGTTTCTCACTACAGTATTAAAGCAGTCAAATTAAGGTGATCATGACTGGGTGCTTACCGACACTTGGCTGGCCGCGTATAGTCCAACCAGCCGTTGTTGAGCTAGTATAACGCGTTCTCTATTACTTCACTCTCGCTGCAAGGAAAACGTGCATTTATATAATGGTAAATCACGTGCCGAGGACGTGTGCTTTGAGTCGGACAAAACGCACGTTATTATCGTGTAAACAGGTAAACCAAACAGGCAGTGCAAACTGGTGTTTGAAGTATCCAAACAGACGAAAAGAACGCTCTTTCCTTGGTGTTCTTAAATGTGCATGCTCACTTTTTAGGGCACACTTTTTAAATAATTACACTATTTACTACACTAAATGGCTGTTATAAGAATTAAATTAAATCATTATCAACAAAATCCATCTTACCATTTATCAAAATCCACTTACACTGTAATTACAATTGCCTAAATA
The DNA here is from genome assembly GCA_033150135.1 of Gobio occitaniae. NCBI lineage: Eukaryota > Metazoa > Chordata > Actinopteri > Cypriniformes > Gobionidae > Gobio > Gobio occitaniae. The sequence continues at coordinate 160,960 of JARQWZ010002105.1, forward strand.
ATGTCATGAGATTTTTAGATTTATGTTCTCAATATAATATTTTAAATATAGAAATATTAAATGTTGGGGAAAATATAATTATTCCAGGCATATGAAACTATAAATCTGTCAGTATAGTTGGAGGCGTAATGGATTCTAGAATCGTTCAACTATTTTGTTCAAACCGACCGAGACGGTGAATTATTCGAGAACGAAACCTATAGCCTACTTTGTTTGAATCTATTTCGGTTGGAATCTAACGGTCGACTACCAGCGGGAGTTCTCATAGGAAAAGGTAAGAGCTATAAATATAATTAGAGTCATCATTTTTTGGCATATGTTATGTTAATTGTCACTTTATCTGTTGTCTTTTCGAGGTTTTGTAACATTTGTTCAATTTAATGCTGTGTTTGGTTCATTTGCTGACAATCTCCAGTGAGCTGTAACGTTACTGAGGTAAGTTACAGGGCCGTGCAGAGAGTTCGTCAGGGGCAGGGGCTCAAATGTAAAAAAGGGGCAATATGTAAATATATATATATATATACACACACATATATACATATATATATATATATATATATATATATATATATATATATATATATATATATATATATATATATATATGTATATGTGTATATATATATATATGTATATGTATATGTATATATATCCTTACGCTCATCAAGCCTGCATTTATTTAATCAAAAATACAGAAAAAACAGTAGCCTAATATTGTGAAATATTATTACATTGTGTTCTTTTTAACTTTTTATTAATCAAAGAATCTTTAAAAGAGTATCACAGTTTCCATCATTGACATTAAATCCTCATATTAGAATGATTTCTGAATGATCATGTGACCCTGAAGAGTGGAGTAATGATGCTGAAAATACAGCTGTGATCACAGGAATAAATTATATTTTAAATTATTTTAAAATAGAAAACCATTATTTAATATATTTCACAATATTGCTGTTTTTTATCAAATAAATGCAGGCTTGATGAACATAAGAGACTTATTTCATAATGCTGCATAATATTCAAAAATGGTAATATAATAAAGTCCTTTCATGTAACCATTTGGCCAGCTTACACTTCACTTAATAGGCCTGTAGGTGCCGGTGGCACTTGGCTTTTGTTAACTTTGATAGTTTCATGAAATAGTAAACGATGTATCAATATAGGCTACATAAACACAAGTGAATTTAACACTACTTACCATTAATGCGACTTTTGCTGCTGTGGTTTTGTGCAGGGATTTGTTTGTTGTCTGTTAAAATCCATTTTGTCAGCGATGCAATTTATAAAATTATAAAATGAGCCAAACCGCAGGAAATTGTTCCACAAACGTTAGTTCGTCTGTCCATGTAATTTTCAGCCGATTTATGAATAAGAACAGAAAATTACCGCTTCACATCGCCCAATGGAATTTGAACTTGCTTTGCCAGATCACGATTGGTTGGTGTATAGCCTATACATGACAAACGGGCATTGGTGAATTGTGTAATACTTTAAAATAAATAGCTCATATATAGCTTTGTAATTAAATCAACACATTAGCTCTGATTATGGATGAAAAAAAAAATATTGGTTTACTTTTTTCCCGTGAGGCCACACACTCTCTGAAAGGACCATATTTGGCTCGAGAGCCGATTCCGAGCAGTGGAAAATCAGCTGTCAATCAAAACGCACGCAACCCATAGCAACGCGTTAAGGCAACGCCTCAACAGAAATTGTCCGACTTTTGAGCCGTTCGTTACTATTGTATGCATTGTCATGTTATAATAATCACATTTATTTAGTTTTATTGACCACAATATTATCATTGATATTTGTCTGAGAGGGGCACTTTTGATTCATTTTGAAAAAGGGCAGGGGCTCGAGCACCCAAAGCCCCCCCCCCTGCACGTGCCTGGTAAGTTAACGTAAAATCTGAGATAAATCTTTAGATTTCCATTGTAGTTATCTTTCATTTGGACACTTAGCAAAAACTACACAAAATTCCGTTTCATATTTGAGCCGGTTACTGATATCATCAGTGGATCCTCTACATTTTTGCTGTATTTAAATATTAAAGACTTGTTAATTCGACACACATGTTATTCGCTCATCATTGGAGGTCTGGCATATGCTGGTTTGGTATTAATGCCGATTCATTCACAAACAAAGTTTTCTATTTGTTTGAATGTATTGTTGGTTTAATATATTGTTTACTATAAAATAGTTTTTGTTCTCTTCTGCAGAATGACAAGCTGTTTTTCGAGGAAACCGGTTGATCAATAACTCAGTGAGTTGATTATAACAAAAGATGCTTATTTGTCACCACCTACAGGTTTAAATGTGACTAATTATAGTAAAAATTAAATATAGTTTTCATTTTCAGTAGCAGAAGCGACAGATACAGTTTTTGCAGGGTGAGGATAATCTGAGACACAATTTAAAGTCCCTGTAAAGACAATTCTGAGATTTGTTTCTAAACGCATTATACATGTTAGAAATGTATTGCTGAAACACATTACAAAGACTGTGAACTATGTAGTACTGAATTCAGAAGTTAGATCGTTAAACAGTTTTTCACCGTTGCTGCGTTCAGAATTTTCTGGGCGGGGCTAAAACTTGATGTGGCTTGATGATGCACTGGAGCCACTGAGCATATGGCCCCTCCCCCTACACTATCATAACTGTTGATGACGCACTGGAGCCACCGAGCCTGGCTCCTCCCCTAACACGATCATAACTAGAGCACATTCGCATCAGTTCGACCTCGAGTTACTGTCAGCACTGTTAGTTACTATTGCCTACAACTTACAAAACAGCTTACAAAACAAAAACGATGATCAAGAAGAGGTGGATTCATTTTGTGAACAGCCACCCTGATGGAGAGCTGAGGATCACCACCGACACCTGCCTCTGCAGTGACTATACACCGGATCGTTTTAAAAAAAACTTTCACCGGAGACAGTTAATGGGGCCGAACCGACTATCACCCGCCCCGGCCTTCATCCTCCTGTCCCGCCGACATCTGGTGCGTCGTGATCATGGACGGTCGTGATCAGTACGTGAGTGTTGTCTTGTGTGCTACGCCAGCTTTCCCACGAGTGGGCGTGGTTTCGGCACCGACAGCGGACAGGATGCTGCTCATTTTTTCAAGTGATAAGCTATTTTATGTACGTGGCGGATTTTTTTATGATTCAAATTTGGCTGGGTGGTTAATAACACATTTATCTGTGGTGTGAGAAACACATGTTTAGTTTTGACTTTACAGGGACTTTAAAGGGATTGATCACCCAAAAATGAAAATTAGCCATGATTTACCTCAAGTAATCCTGGGTGTGTATGACATTCTTCTTTCAGACGAACACTACCTGAGTTATATTAAAAATGTCCTGGCTCTTCCAAGCTTTATAATGGCAGTGAATGGCTGTTTCTGTTTTGAAGTCCATAAAAGTGCATCCATCCATTATAAAAGTGCTCCACATGGCTCCGGGGGTTAATAAAGGCCTTCTGAAGCAAATCGATGGGTTTTTGTGAGAAAAATATCCACATTTAACACATTATAAAGTAAAATATCTAGCTTTCGGCGGACCGCCTTCTGTATTTAACTTACACAGAAAGTGCAGCGCCTCTCGCAGTTCAAAATGCTTGTTACGTCCGACGTCATCGGGCGATATAAAGTTGGTTTGACGTTGGACGTTTGACATTCGTCAGAGATTCAGCTTCGAACACACTTCAATAGATCAATAATGATTCGGTATAAGAACAAACAACAGTCTGTGTTGGAATTGTTTTAAACTGTAGAAGAGGACACACAATGCAGTTTGTGTTAAATCTGCTTTTCCATAATAGAAACCTATACATTTTGTAATGTAAAGGAGCAGTTAGGGACAGTCTACAAAGTACAAAATGAAGAGGAAAACGCTCAATTGTTCCATCCATACATCGAAAAAGGGCGATCAAATTGAGCACACAACTGCGAAAAATCCCACAAAGCCTGTTTAAGACTGTGCGGTATATTACCGCCCCCTAGAGGAACATGTCGCAGTTTTCCTGACCGATTTTCATTTTCAAAATGTATATACATTATTTAAATTCATACAGTGTTTTTTGCCAACTTCACAGGGTGGAATACACCTGGAAGAGTTATTTGTTATCTAAGATAAATGCTATTGAACTGAATTCAAACCCTTTAATAAATTCATTAAAAATGCATACAGTTGTTCGACATAACTTCAAAGGGTGTGTGTTGTTGCTGCCTCCTTGAAGAGCATTTTAAGGTTGGCTTTATTCACTGTGGCATAAGGCAATCTATTGATTTTCAAAGAAAGACGTAAGCGCAATGGAAATAAATAAAGAGTTCATACTCAACTTTAAAAACTGTGTGTCGTCACTGATTCCTAGAAGAACAATTTAATGTTGGTTGTACTGTTAAAAGTGATGCTGAAGGTGTGTTATTGAAAGCGACAATTGTGAAAAATCCCACAAAGCCTGTTTAAGACTGTGCGGTATATTACCGCCAATTATTTTTTATTTTTTTCTCTCACCTCTAAATCCTGTGCTACTGGCTCCTAAAAGGACCATTTCAAAGTTTTTTTAGTCAGAGTTATAGTAGGAAATAAGCAACTAATATTAAAATGCATAGAATTTTCTCTCAATTCTAAATGGTGTTTTTTACTGGCTCCAATAATATCATTTTCATCCATTACTGTGTCATTTATTTTAGGATACCTGCTATTGAACACAATTTTATTCAAATTCAAGTGAAAATGAATCAAGATGTCAACTCGAAATTCTGTGTTGTTATTGAATTCTAAAATAAAAATCCAGATATTAGTTTTAGTAACAGAATTTTTTTTTTTTTCTCAAAATAACATAATTCCCCTCTCCTGTAGGAGGCAGTGTGTCATTATGGTGCAAACAAATCACATATAAATAGAAATGTTAGAAGAATAAGCTATTGTTTCACAAAATCTAACAAACATGGGTAGATACAGAAAAGGCCACAAATGCAAGAGCAAAGATTTATGAGCAGATGCTGGTGGGAGGGATGCCATTATAAAAGCATTTATTGCCCATAATATTAGTAAACAAGATAAAGTTGGTCAGGAAAGTTGGTCAAACCTGGCAATGGATGTTTTTAAAATGTCAAATGATAAACTAATGATCATATGGAAGAACAACAGGCAAGGTATATGTACTGAAGTCCTTTCTAAAGGTAAGAGACAGTATTAAATTGCTTTGATACGTTCTCCATAATCAAGTGTTACATTTTCCAAACTCTATTCAGGTTATCTAGGTGCTTTTTTCACAACAGCTGTGCTTTAGCATTACCTTTAATTCAATAACAATAATTATTTAAAATATATTTCATCATTGTTTGCCATTGAATGAAAAGATTGTTAAACGTACTTCACTATATATGAACCAAGATGGCGGCGCGAGTAGATCGCGAGGCTCTGGTTCTCTCCAGATTCTGCAATTTTGCGGTATTTTTCCTGTTCTTCTCGGGTCTGTTCGCACAGAACAGATGTGCCTTTACAACGTACACCCGCGCTGAGCTTTTGGATATTGGTTTGCGAATTTCCGACAGTTTTATGGACAATCTACAACTCCTTCCTGAGATCGCTAAGACACCGGTGACTCTGCACTCTACCCGGCCGGGCGGAAGTGCACGCAGAAGGCGGCGTGATCGTAAACAAATGCGGGGGAGGCGTGGAGGAACGCGTGCTAAGCTAACGCTTACTCCTCATCGGCTCTCTTTACCCAGCATTTTCCTTGCCAATGTACGGTCGCTAGTGAACAAAATGGAGGAGATTCGACTCAGCATCACACACAGTAAGAAACTTTTGAACTGTAACGTCCTAATATTCACGGAAACCTGGTTAAACAGCGGAATACCGGACACCGCTATCGAGCTAGCGGGACGCCACACACTCCGGGCGGATAGAACATTAGATGGCTCCGGGAAGAGCAGAGGGGGTGGATTGTGCATTTATATTAACAAAGCTTGGTGCACAAACTCTGCTATTGTTGGGAGTCATTGTTCAGCTAACCTGGAGTTTCTCATGGTTAAATGTAGACCGTTTTATCTACCGTGGGAGTTCACCTCCAATATTATCACTGCGGCCTATATTCCACCCGATGCTGATGCCAAGCTTGCTATGAAAGAACTTCACGCAGCCATCAGTAAACAACAGACTGATCACCCGGAAGCTGCGTTTATTGTTGCAGGTGACTTTAATCACTCAAACTTAAAGTCAGTGCTACCCAAGTTTCACCAGCATGTTTCCTGCCACACCAGAGGAAACAAAACCTTAGACCATGTTTACACAAACATGGCTGGAGCTTACGTTGCAACACCCCTCCCCCACCTGGGACAGTCAGACCACCTCTCTTTGTTTCTCACACCAAAATATGCACCCCTCATCAACCGTGTGAAGCCATCAATGAAAACCATCAAGGTGTGGCCTGCGGGGGCAGACTCCACACTCCAGGAAAGGTTTCTAAACACAGACTGGAGTATGTTTGCTTCTCAAGCCACCAGTGGCGCTCACACGGACATTGACTCCTACACCTCTGTAAATCTCCATCCATTAGCCCAAAAACCGGATACTAACGACTTGGTCAGAAGGAATTCTGCGTGTAAGCCTTTTCAGCCTTTCGGTGAAGTTCTCCTAATTTATTGATATCTCATTTTAAATCTGACTCCATTAATAATTTTATCTGACTCCAATTCTAAGTGACTCCATAAAGTGTGCTACATTTAGAGTTTATCAGCTGATTTTATGATTAGTTGCGATTTAATTTAGATCGTTGATTTTCTTTGTATCTTCCTAGTTTTTATATTCGTTCATCGAGAGACCCTAAATCGCACAGAGACATGACGCGTCCGGTTCGCGCGCTCACGGACACAAAACGGTTACTTCTGTGATTAGTCAGAGGATGTAGGGTGAATATTTTACCTTTAAGTGGTTGCACATGCTCACTCAACAAAAAGTGTAATTTTAGTAATATCTACGGACTACAACTTGCTAACCCAGCGATAGTCAGAAATCGGAATATCGCGCACGCTGCGCTCCATGCTTCAGTCGTGGCGTCATCGGTTTGATCTATCATAACCCTAGATTTTGCGGTAATAAAGGACTCTACATCGATCCATACTAGAATAACGATTTCGGAACCATACAAGAGAAATCAAGGTTAACATTTATTTTGGCCAGACAGGAAAAGTAAATGCATAAACAAGAATCCATGGTACACAACTGATCAGCGTAAAAACATAAAACACAATTGCAAAGCAATATGAAAATAATTTAAAAGAGTCATCATGTCTGGCACATCTACATGCAGTTTGCACGGGGGGTCTGATTGCAGAATATTCCCCCAGAGAGTTAGAACATCCAGCCTTAAATACTCCAACTAGAACAAAAGGGTTGTAAATATTTGCAACACCCCCACCTGGTTTTGGGGGAGTGGATCAGATATCTTTGAAGAGACTACTCAAAGGAGAACTGAATTCTCATTAGTTTTCCAATCTTTCTAATACTACCAGTGACTGCAGTGAAACTGAGACCATTTTACCATTCGCACTGAGACCTTTAAAAAGACATCAAACATGAAAAGGATAAAAAAAAAAATTTACAAATAACATCATCACTGATATATCTGCATTTGGTGACTTGAAACCAGGACAAGGAGAGGGCAAAATGGGGAGGGGGGAGGAATGTTTGTCAGGGTGTTGTCACAGTTTCTGTGAGATCTTTTCCTCAAGATTAGTGACTTTTATTGTTCAATTACTGAGGTGTGTAGCTCAGCTTTTGTCTTAGCACCAAAACCGACTCTTACAGACGGCCCCTGGCCAATTGGGACAAATTCAGATTAGTTCCCAAGGGGACATACTTGGACATTCCTTGTTTCCATATTTTGGATGTAATTTCCGAAGTGTTCATGGTGCTGATCCTGGAGTTAACAGCACAAATCAATGGGTGCCGGAGTCAAGCAGTCACCTGAAATAACAACATTAAGACAGGCTGAACATGAAGATGAAAACACTGCTGAAATACACCTCAGCAGCACAGTCCCTTTAGGTGTAGGCGTACTGTGCTGATTGGATGCTGTAGCAATTAGGCAGGATATCTGTTATCCCGTTGGTCAGGTTTGTTTCCACCTGCCGATGATTGTGAGGGTTTTCAGTCTGTAGAATGACTTGTTGTCCCAAGTCAGTTGCGTTAGTAAGCATGAGCAGAAAGTGTCAGTGGAAAGTGTCTTTACACTTTGAGGAAACATCTGTGTCCTCCCCAGGATTCTTATCAATAGCTGACCCTTAGAGAAATCCTCGGTCACCTTCAAGCAGAAGGTTTGGTATGCCGGGCAGGTCAGATCTCCATGGGTGAAGGAATCATTTCACCGATGATGCTCCATCGTGTGCTAGACACCTGAACAAATTCTGAATAACCATGCAATAATTGAACACCGATGACTTTGTGGTTATTGTGAGATTGAAAAAGAGAGTTGTTGGATAATCACAAGAACATCAAAATAACAACACATGATAAACTCCTGTCAGAAGTGCGAGTGGTAAAAACGGTCTCATTTCTCAGTGTCATATATTTAGTGAGCAAGTCTCATTTGATCGCCAGATTCTTCAATACCACTAGTGATATTGAAGTGGAATTTAAACATGGTCTGGATGAATTGAAGGAAGGGTATCAAAACTGTCAATAGAACAGTAGGTTTACCAGCAGTATGCATAATTAAAATATATCACATAATTAAACATGGAAATACACAATTGAATAATTGCCATTATAAAATTGTTTGTATCAGTTGTTTTAAATGCAAATCATTATTGAATTCTTATGTTTCAATCAGATTACTTAGAGAATGAGATTTACAGAAAAAGAGATTTAAAATCTTTAGTTAAACTTTGGCACTCATCTTCTGCGCATTTGATGTACAGGCGGAGTCACACTCAATGATGCAGGTCTGACTGAGAATTGTTTACTTAATTTATAGAAATGCCTGCATCCCATATCTAAGTCTTTAGATATATTTTATTGTCATTAGCCATATGTTGGAAACTAGGGGCCCTTCCAGTTTTCAACAATGCTAAGGACTGGACATATTAAACATTTTGTCCCTCAGTTTACTGATCAATTAATTGTCCATTAATTAATGTGTGACAAAGCCATGCACATGTTTTATGCATCTTGCAGTGTTTACATACAGGAAGTTGACATGGCTGTAAGCCGTAAAATTATTCAAACCAAATAAAAGGTAATTATGAAAATAAAATTGTTCAAACCAAATAAAAAGGGAATTATGAAAAATAATTCATTTTGTCCTGTATGTATGAAGATTAATAGTGTTTGATAAATTTGCATTATGTGTATGATTTTGGCCTGGATAGTCCCATGATCTATGCCAGGAAAAATGTGTTGTGCGGTGATAGAATTAAGGATGTGTGTTGTGTATGGATGTGTATAGGAGATGGGTGGTGTCTATCCTACCATAATCTGTGTTGTATCATTTTATTCCAGTTTTTATACTGGGAAGCCATTTAACTATGTGTGCTGTGAAGTGTGAATGGCTTCATGAAGTCTCTTCACTCCCATCTCCTAGATGTTAAGTTGTGTGTGTGTCCTGACTTCAGACCCAGTGGAATCTGGATCTGAAGGGTGGCAGCCATTCACCTGAAAGGAAAACAAGCACAGAGCGAAATACAATTTAATCTTGAACCTTTACACAAATTTACTTAAGATAGATGAGGCTATCTTATTTTTTCTTTACTGGTCTTAGCCAGATAGATTGTTGTAGATGGCTTTAACCTGTTACGGTTTTATGCCATTAGGAGAAAATTTGTTGTAGTTTACAAAGACATGTATCATTATCATGATCATGTTTCTGTGAAGAAAAGGTTAGATAAACTGATTTATAATGGTCAGATCTGACTATGTGTAAATGCAGTCAGACCAGTTGCACCTTAAGTTGCTGTTGCAGTTGTGTTTACACAATCTGCTGCATTGTGATTTTATCACACCCAGGTCCCCTGGGGCAATCTCATTAAATGATGCTGTTTATACAAGCCAGATCTGTGTTTAGAGCATCAGGTTATCAGGTGTTTATGGTGCCATTTGAACTCTTGACCCTTTGGATCTCTGTGTGTCCCCTGTAGAGTGAATGCCTCAAGTTAACATAACACACAACTTTCATTACATTCCCAGTAAAATGACTTCCCCAATCAGGTCCCCTGTAATCTGACGCACCCAGAGAGGAATTCGCTAACACTTGCGAGTTTCATTGCAATGGAAAACTTGTACCTCCCCTTTCTCATTGGGCTGCAGATCAATGAAATGTAAATTATTAGGCCGTGCCTGAATTCAACCTATTCAAGTTACAACAATCAGGTTACTCATTTAACTGGGCATTGTAATTTTTCTCATTTAAATTATTGCACAAATAGAAGGTACAGAAGTTCTTTCTCTTTCGGTTTTTTCCCTCTTCAGTTTCTTCCTTCACAATTCTTTCCTTAACCATTTATATTCTCCTTCCCATCATTTCAACACTAATAATGCTCTTGCTTCTCTACTTGCACATCCCATCTTTTTACATTCTAATCCTTCTCATACTTTCCCAACCTTCTTTCCTCTTCTAAATAATGCTGAATTATCCTGAGATTAAAACCATTTCTGGCCTTTATAATATAATTTACACTATAACCATAATATAAATCATATTATATTAAAATAGTATGAATTAAATAATCATTTTATTTGCTGGTCTCAAGAGGAGTCATTTGTCCAGAATAATTTGTTATCATCTCACTGATCTTTAGATTGGCCCTGCAGCTGCTGCTGTGTTGGCCTGATCATTGGGTGCACAGCAATAAGACCAAACTGGGAGCCAGTTATAAACTTAGTTGCTGTGAACGTCCAATAAACTGCAAACACTGAGAGCACAGATCAAATTATTGCTCAATTCAAAGATTTTTGTGACTACACAATATAGAATTGGGCACAATTTTCTTGTTTCAGGCTGAGAAGTTATCAATTGCATTCTTTGGAGAATCTATTTGCATATGAAAAGGAAGGTTTGACAAACACAGGTCTGATGGAGAAAGACACAGATTCTCTTGGTCTGCTAATTTTCTCAGTCTCTTCTGAGACATTAATAAACACACAAGTGCAGTGATTGCAAAGTCTGAAGTAAGACCCTAGTAAAACGTTATATTTTATAAGACATTTATAATTGTGACATCAGACCTGAACCAGTTTTGTCCACCTTCACATTTTACACACAAAGGATTCCAGTGAGATCGTTTCAATGTTATTTTAGCTCATCGACAAGATTTCATTCACAAGTTAACGTGACCACTTGTTCTTTTTCTTTGTCGCGTTGTTGCAAAAGCAAATTAACAAATGTAACTGGACATTTTCCTCAGAATTCAAGGTTTTAATTTACAGAGCTCTCTTGAGTACAGAAATAAAATTTCCTCTCTTGCTGCGTGTGCAGACAAGGAGAATTTTAAAGCAAGGGATATCATTTCTACTCTACGCTGTTGCTTTCATGTCCCTGATAAGCAATATGGTTGTCTTCTTTTCACGCCCCATCAGATTTATACAGTATTAAGTACTATACACTCCCAACATTTATAAAAGGCAAATAAGAATGGACTTACCATAACAGCTGAAGAAAGAGAAGAAGATCAAACCTCTCGCTTGTGGCATCCCAATATTTAGCTGAAAAGACACTCGCCACCGGGAGATCACGGAGGACAGGTCACCAACTGTAAATCTCCATCCATTAGCCCAAAAACCGGATACTAACGACTTGGTCAGAAGGAATTCTGCGTGTAAGCCTTTTCAGCCTTTCGGTGAAGTTCTCCTAATTTATTGATATCTCATTTTAAATCTGACTCCATTAATAATTTTATCTGACTCCAATTCTAAGTGACTCCATAAAGTGTGCTACATTTAGAGTTTATCAGCTGATTTTATGATTAGTTGCGATTTAATTTAGATCGTTGATTTTCTTTATATCTTCCTAGTTTTTATATTCGTTCATCGAGAGACCCTAAATCGCACAGAGACATGACGCGTCCGGTTCGCGCGCTCACGGACACAAAACGGTTACTTCTGTGATTAGTCAGAGGATGTAGGGTGAATATTTTACCTTTAAGTGGTTGCACATGCTCACTCAACAAAAAGTGTAATTTTAGTAATATCTACGGACTACAACTTGCTAACCCAGCGATAGTCAGAAATCGGAATATCGCGCACGCTGCGCTCCATGCTTCAGTCGTGGCGTCATCGGTTTGATCTATCATAACCCTAGATTTTGCGGTAATAAAGGACTCTACATCGATCCATACTAGAATAACGATTTCGGAACCATACAAGAGAAATCAAGGTTAACATTTATTTTGGCCAGACAGGAAAAGTAAATGCATAAACAAGAATCCATGGTACACAACTGATCAGCGTAAAAACATAAAACACAATTGCAAAGCAATATGAAAATAATTTAAAAGAGTCATCATGTCTGGCACATCTACATGCAGTTTGCACGGGGGGTCTGATTGCAGAATATTCCCCCAGAGAGTTAGAACATCCAGCCTTAAATACTCCAACTAGAACAAAAGGGTTGTAAATATTTGCAACACCCCCACCTGGTTTTGGGGGAGTGGATCAGATATCTTTGAAGAGACTACTCAAAGGAGAACTGAATTCTCATTAGTTTTCCAATCTTTCTAATACTACCAGTGACTGCAGTGAAACTGAGACCATTTTACCATTCGCACTGAGACCTTTAAAAAGACATCAAACATGAAAAGGATAAAAAAATAAATTTACAAATAACATCATCACTGATATATCTGCATTTGGTGACTTGAAACCAGGACAAGGAGAGGGCAAAATGGGGAGGGGGGAGGAATGTTTGTCAGGGTGTTGTCACAGTTTCTGTGAGATCTTTTCCTCAAGATTAGTGACTTTTATTGTTCAATTACTGAGGTGTGTAGCTCAGCTTTTGTCTTAGCACCAAAACCGACTCTTACACCTCCTCAGTATTGGATCATATCAATACCACCATTGACAGTGTTACAACCCAGAAACAGATCACCACATACCCAAATCAGAAGCCTTGGATGAACAGGGAAGTTCGACTCCTGCTGAAGTCACGCAACACTGCCTTCAGATCAGGAGATGCACAAGCCTACAGCGCATCCAGAGCAAACCTGAAGAGGGGCATCAAAAAGGCCAAGCACTGCTACAAGCTTAAGATTGAGGGACACTTTTCCAACTCTGACCCTCGACGCATGTGGCAGGGCATTCAGGCCATCAGTGATTATAAACCCACCCACTCCACCCCCGCAGCCACTGATGTCAACTTCCTAAATGAGCTAAATTACTTTTATGCTCGCTTTGAAAGAGACAACAGAGAAACTGCCACCAAGCTCAAACCCTCAGCTGACCACCCACCAATCACACTCTCCTCCACAGATGTCTGCAAGGCACTGAGCCGGATCAGCGCGCACAAGGCTGCTGGACCAGACAACATCCCTGGCCGTGTTCTCAGGGCATGTGCGGAGCAGCTCGCTGGGGTTTTTACAGACATTTTCAACCTGTCTCTCGCCCAAGCAGCTGTACCATCATGCTTTAAACGCACTTCCATTGTGCCAGTGCCGAAACACTCCAGCCCGAGGTGCCCTAATGACTACCGCCCTGTAGCACTCACACCCATCGTTATGAAGTGCTTTGAGCGGCTGGTCCTGGAACACCTAAAAGACTCTATACCATCCACATTGGACTCACACCAGTTTGCCTATCGTAGCAATAGGAGCACAGAGGATGCAGTTTCCATGGCACTGCACTCTGTGCTCACCCATCTGGACAGTAAAAACACTTATGCACGCATGCTGTTTGTTGACTTCAGCTCAGCATTCAACACTGTCATCCCATCCAAGTTAATTGCCAAACTCGGAGACCTGGGCATCAACACTTCAATGTGTAACTGGATTTTGGACTTCCTAACTGACAGACCCCAGAATGTTCGATCAGGATCCACCTGCTCCACGTCCATCACACTCAACACTGGTGTACCACAGGGCTGTGTGCTAAGCCCGTTTCTCTACTCCCTCTTCACCTCCGACTGCAAGCCTGTGTATGGAACTAATTCCATCGCCAAGTTTGCGGACGACACTACGGTGATTGGACTCATCAGCAACAACGATGAGACTGCCTACAGGGAGGAGATCCAGCACCTGGCCACATGGTGCGCTGATAATAACCTGCTCCTCAACACCACCAAAACGAAGGAGCTCATCGTGGACTTCAGGAAGGAGTCAAGAGGCACACACGACACCATCCACATCAATGGAATGGCTGTTGAACGTGTCTCCAGTTTCAAGTTCCTGGGGATCCACATCTCGGCGGACATGTCGTGGACGACCAACACCTCCAGCCTGGTCAAGAAGGCTCACCAGCGCCTCTTCTTCCTGAGGACACTGAGGAAGAATCAGCTCTCCTCGGCTATCCTGGTGAACTTCTACCGCTGCGCAATAGAAAGCATCCTGACCAACTGTGTGGCAGTATGGTATGGGAGCTGCTCTGTTGCGGAGCGCAAGGCACTGCAGCGGGTGGTGAAAACTGCCCAGCGCATCACAGGGACTCCACTGCCTGCCATCGAGCACATCCAGAGGAAACGCTGTCTGCATCGAGCTCACAGCATCCTCAAGGACTCCTCTCACCCAGCCCACAGACTGTTTTCTCTCCTGCCCTCCGGCAGGCGTTTCAGGATCCTCCGGACCAGGACCAGCAGACTTAAGAACAGTTTTTTCCCCAGAGCTGTCTCTTTGCTGAACTCAAACCCCCGTTGATCCACTTCCCTCATAAACTGTGAACTCTCCTACCTCACATCTGCCTTCACTTTGTTATTTGCACTACCGACTGTTTATTACAGTAACAACTGTTTACTTATGCATTCTGCACCACCATATCTTAATTGGATTATGCTCATCTGCACTGCCGACTGTTATTTACAGTACCTACTGTTTACATTTGCATTTTGCACCGTACTTCTAACTGTAATATGCAACCACTTTCCACTGCACTTTTACACTTTCTTTCGGATAGCTCTGTCCATAATTTATTGTACTAACTTAATCCACTGCTATATTCCTCATATTAGCCTAACATAATATTGTGTACCTCTAACTGTAAAATTCTGTTCAAAGTAATAGCCGTCTGTATATTTATTCATAGTACATATTCACCTGTAAATTCTGTTTATAGTAATAGCCATCTGTATATTATATTCTAGTACATATTCACCTGTAAATTCTGTTTATAGTAATAGCCATCTGTATATTATATTCTAGTACATATTCACCTGTAAATTCTGTTTATAGTAATAGCCATCTGTATATTTATTCACTGTATATATTCATCTGTAAATTCAGTTCTGCTTATAGTAATAACCATCTCTCTACTTATACATATTTATATATATTCAGTACATTTTTATGTCCTGCACTTACGCAACCATTGTATATCCTGCACTTGCTGCTATTGCACTTCTGGTTAGACCTAAACTGCATTTCGTTGCCTTGTACTTGTACTTGTGTAATGACAATAAAGTTGAATCTAATCTAATCTAATCTATATGCTCTGAAGAAAGCATTGAAGCATTGAGAATAGTCCTGTGTTGAGAAACATGTGAGACAAATGATGTAATGAAAGAGTGAAAGAGTCAGGGTTTGAAAAAAAATGACTAGTATTACAGGTATGGTGAGGTTGAATTTGTTTATTTAATTTATTTGATTAAAAATACAAATCATAAAATAAAATAAATCAATCATTTGAAAAATTTAATTTAAGGCAGCTGTTTTCAATGTGAATATATCTTAAAGGTCCCGTTCTTCGTGTTTTTTTGAAGCTTTGATTGTGTTTACAGTGTGCAATATAACATGTGTTCATGTTTCGCGTGTAAAAAAAAACAGTATTTTTCACACAATGTACTTATCTGTGTACCGCTGTTTTCACTGTCCTAAAAACGGCTGGTGATTTCCTCTTTCTATGAAGTCCCTCCTTCAGAAATACGTAACGAGTTCTGATTGTGCCAGCGGTTACCGTGTTGTAATTCAACCGCAGCTTAGCGCACGTGAAAGCGGTTCCTGTGTTGTGATTCGACAGCAGCTTAGCGCATGTTGGAAAGGTCACGCCTCTTAACGGAGAGATGTATGCGTTCAATAATCTCTACAGCGTCCCTGGGAAAGCCAAACAAAGGTGATTTGACTCCTGGATGAAAATAACAGCGTCTCGACGACATGGCGATAAACACACTCAACGCAACAGTTCCTTTTCTCCACGCGACCGTCCTCTTCTCCACGTGGGACAGCAACAAGACCGCGCCCCCTTTTTCGCGTTTCTTTGTGGGCGGAGGTTAGTCTGTTCTACTGACGTAATTAAAGAAGGAAGTACCAGGATGTAGTCCAAGCCAGCCGTTCGCTGTAGGCTTTGAAAGGGAACTTCTGTTAAATAAAATATCTCGCTTGGCATTGAACTTTGAGCTTTATAATTTTACAGGTATTATTTATGCTCTAACAGCAACATTACACACTAACTAAAGTTTGAACAATGGGATCATGCGGAATGGGACCTTTAAGCTATTCTTTATTCCTGTGATCAAAGCTCATCATTACTCCAGTCTTCACTCCAGTCGCATGATCCTTCACAAATCAGAATATGAGGATTTGATGCTCAAGAAAATTGTATTATTATCAATGTTGAAAACGGTTGTGTAATTTGTTTCATGATTTTTTTGATGAATATAAAGTTCAATAGAACAGCATTTATTTTAAATAGAATCTTTTGTAACATTTTAAATGTATTTACTGTCACTTTTGATTGATTTAATGCATCCTTGTTGAATAAATGTATTAATTTCTTAAATTTCTTTAAAAACTAATTCTTACTGAGGCCAAACTTTTGAAAGGTACCGTATAGTGTTACAAACACTTTTTATTTCAAATGCTGTTCTTTTGAACTTTCTATTCAAAGAATCATGAAAAAAAAAAAAAAAGCATCAAATCATCATATCAGAATGATTTCTGAAGGGTCATGTGACACTGAAGACTGGAGTAATGATGTTGAAAATTCAGCTTTGATCACAGGAATAAAATACAGTTTAGAATATATTAAAATAGAAAAAAACTATATTTCACAGTGTAATTGTTTTTAATGAAATAAATGCAGCTTCGGTGAGCAGAAGAGGTTTGCGTTAAAATCTTACCAATACCAAAATGTTGAACTTCAATGTAGGCTTACATAATTACAATTGGTAGAATTATACTGGAATACAAAAACTACTACTACTAATAATAAGAGGCGGACAGTACTTAAGTATCTTTACTTTCTACTCCAGTACATTTTTCAAGTATATATTTTATCAGTGTTTTTCTTTGGAAAATGTTTAATTCATTACATTCCAAAGCATAATTTATAATGTCATGCGTTTTACTGCACTACATTTCATAAATAAAAGCTGTTGTTTTTTTACCTTGAATACTTAATTACATTAAAAACATAGTACTTTCTTACTTGTACTCAAGTAAAACTATAAGTACTTTTACTTGAGTATTTTTTATGTAATTAAGTATTAAATTATATTAAATATGAAAAATAGTGCAGTAAAAAGTACAATATTGTGTTTTGGAAGGTTGTGAAGTAAAAGTTTGACAAAGAAGAACACTGATAAAGTACATATGCTTGTATGTATACTTGTACATATACTCAATGTATACATATATATCATTGAGTAGTTTTTCCGTGTACTTATACTTTAAGTAGTTTTAAAAATCTGTAATTTTACATTTACATAAAGGGTCACTTCAGTGATTTAGCATTAGGCTTTGTATCAGTAGAAACCCTGTAGTATATTCAAATGATGGTACTTTCCCCCCCTCATATCCCCCTGAGACAGAGAATTATGCAGTTTATTTCTGGAAAAATTGATTTTTTTTGGCCAGAGGCTAAAGACTACAGCCACTAGATGGAGCTGTTCCGCATGTTATCAACCCGCCCACAGGGGAGAGATCTCACACACAGAATGTAAGACACAGACTGGACAATCATAATAACGGAGGTGCAGAGTAAAGTGAGTGTTTCAACTTTTCAATTAATTCCTGTGATAGTTTAGCTTCCATATGCGATCAGAAAACGTGCCAGACTGGCGCTTACCTCAGCTCAGCTCTTCTCGTGCTGAATGAAATCGGACTCCTGCTGCATCTGTCACGTTACTTTCGTTCGGCTCACTCACACTTTATTGAAAAGACACGTTCAGTTTTTAATTGTAGTGTTTATTCTCTAACTGAACGAAATGATTGTATTACTATGAAGATCAAAACAACAGTGTACGGAGGGGCCTCAGCGAAGCAAGTGCATTCTGGGAGTTGTTGTCTTTCATCCACGTGAGACAAAATTACTTTTTCTGTCGTTTCTCAGTCTAGAAGGCACCAAATTCAAAAATAATTTACATTTCTACCGCATAAATGACACAAATGTTGCAAAATGTTTAAAAACAAAGCTTAATGCTAAATCACTGAAGTTACCCTTTAAGTATGTTTTGTTTGAAGTACTGTACATTTACATTTACATTTACGCATTTAGCAGACGCTTTTATCCAAAGCGACTTACAACTTGGGGGAACATGAAGCGATTGGTCATGAAGAGTCGAGAAGCGCAATAAGAGCCTGAAATCCTGAGAGCGTGTACATTGCTCAGTGAAGCACAGGCTAGAGTATGGAGGGAAGAAAGAAGAGAAAGAGGAAAGGTTTTTTTTTTTTTATGAGGTTAAGTACTCACGGAAGAACAGAGTTTTAAGTTGATTTTTGAATGATGTCAATGAATCTGCGTTTCGGATGGCGTTGGGGAGATCGTTCCACCAGCTGGGAACGTTGAATGAGAATGTTCTGGAAAGGGATTTTTTCCCCCTCTGTGATGGTACCACAAGCCGTCGTTCCTTTGCTGAGCGAAGGCTTCTGGTGGGGGTGTGGATTTGTAGAATGGAGTCAAGGTAAGCAGGAGCTGAGCGCGTGGTGGCTCTGTAAGCAAGCGTCAGCGCCTTAAACTTGATGCGGGCAGCGAGTGGTAGCCAGTGCAGGAGATGAAGAGAGGTGTGACGTGGGTTCTTTTGGGCTCGTTGAAGACAAGACGTGCTGCTGCATTCTGGATCATTCGAAGTGTTTGGATCGCACAAGAGGGGAGTCCAGCCAGAAGCGCATTGCAGTAGTCGAGTCTCGAAATAACCAGGGCCTGGACAAGAAGCTGTGTTGCATGCTCTGTTAGGAACGGTCTAATCTTCCTGATGCTGTGGAGCGCAAACCGGCATGAGCGAGCTGTCTTAGAAATGTGTTCTCTGAAGGACAGCTGGTCATCAAATGTTACTCCAAGATTTCTGACTGACTTTGATGGGGAAATCAAGGATGTACCTAACTGGATGGTGAAGTCATGTTGTATGGTAGGACTGGCGGGGAAGATGAGAAACTCAGTCTTTGCCAGGTTGAGCTGTAGGTGATTTTTACTCATCCATGCAGAGATGTCAGCCAGACAGCTGGAGATTCGTGCAGCTACTGTGGGGTCGTCGGGATGAAATGAAAGGTAGAGCTGAGTGTCATCAGCATAGCAGTGATATGAGAAGCCATGTGCCTGAATGATGGGTCCCAATGAAGTAGTGTAGATGGAGAAGAGGAGGGGACCAAGCACTGAGCCCTGGGGAACCCCAGTGGTCAGTGGATGTGCTTGGGATTCCTCTCCTCTCCAGGTAACCTTGAAAGACCTACCTGTGAGATAGGACTCAAACCAAAGGAGTGGAGTCCCTGTGATGCCCAGTGATGAGAGGGTGGACAGAAGAATCTGATGATTGACCGTGTCAAAGGCCGCAGATAAATCGAGCAGCACGAGGACTGATGATTTGGAGTCAGCTTTGGCTGTCCGCAGGGCTTCAGTGACCGACAGTAGTGCAGTCTCTGTGGAGTAGCCCCTTTTGAAACCCGATTGGTTGATGTCCAGCTGATTATTCTGCGATAGGAAGGATGAAACCTGGTTGAAAACAACTCGTTCAATAGTTTTTGCTATGAATGGTAGGAGAGAAACGGGTCTGTAGTTGTAGAGTGAGGAGTTTAATGTGGGCTTCTTAAGCAGTGGAGTTACCCGAGCCTGCTTGAATGTGGTAGGGAAGATGCCGGTGCAGAGAGATGTGTTGATGATGTGTGTGAGTGCTGGTAGGATTGTAGGAGAGATGGCTTGAAGGAGGTGTGAGGGAATGGGATCAAGAGGACAGGTGGTAGGATGGCTAGAGAGGAAAAGTTTAGATACTTCTGCCTCAGTGAGTGTAGAAAATGAGAAGGGAGGATGTTTGGTTGTGGATGTGGCTGAACTAAAGTCCACAGTGCGCGTGGGTGAGAACTGACTGCTGATGGTTGTTGTTTTGTTTGTGAAGAATTGTGCAAAATCGTCTGGAGATAGGGAGGTGGTGGGGGAGGGCAGAGGAGAGAGTTAAATGTTCTGAACAGTGTGCGTGAGTTGATCTTGTGTTGTTGTTGATCTTGTTTTGGAAATAAGAAGATTTAGCTGCATGTACTTCATCTGAGAAGGATGAGAGCAGGGACTGATACTTACCTAGATCGGATGGGTGGTTAGATTTACGCCATGTTCTCTCTGCTGCCCTGAGTATCGTCCGATGTTCACGAATAACATCAGATAACCAAGGGTTAGAGGGAGTGGCGCGTGCTGGCCTAAAAGAAAGAGGGCAGATACTGTCTATACAAGAAGTTAAGGTGGAGCATAAAGTGTCAGTTGCAGTGTTGACATCCATAGAGGATAATTGTGAGGATGAGGGGAGGGAGGATGAGACTGCAGAGGAGAGATGGGAAGGAGAAAGTGAGCGCAGATTTCACCTGAAGGTAACAGGTGGAGGGACTGGTGGTGCATGAGTAGTGAGTTGAAGGTTGAATGTGATGAAGAAATGATCTGAGACGTGTTGTCAGGATTCCTGGGTGATCGTGTTTGTGTTTATGTATTTCTTACCTGTTGGTGGTGGTTCTTCACGGGTTCACTGGTCCCTCACACTCGTTTCACTAATTGTTCACCTGTCGTGTCTCATCAGTTATTTCCCTTTTTATAGCACAGTGTCCTGTCTCTCGTCGCGTGCTCATTGCCTTGGTTGGTCTCAGTCACTCTGTCGGTCCAGTCGGAGGTTCTTGTTTTGTTCTCTCTTTAGCGATTCTCAGGTTCGGTCGCAGGCGTCTGGAGGCTTGTCTATGCCCGGAATTCACACGTCTGTGGATGTACGAGAACTGTCCTCGAGAGAACTCTGCTCTGCCTTTCCGGTGTGACTGGTGCGCTTCGTTTTTAGGCGAGATCCAGTCTCATCCAGGTTCCACGAACTGCCTTTTCTTCCGGACGCTGCATCGTCTTCTGTCCAGTGCATGGAGTATTTCGTCAGTCATTCAAAGTGAGGATTTCTCTCCGGTTACCCACCAGAGTGGATTACGTCATGGGACGCCGCGTGTGGACTCAATTCTGTGAAGTGTGATATGTGTCTTGCCTAGACTTCTCATTGTACTTCTAAATAAACATTGAACTTGCATTTGACTCCGAGACTCATTGTGACAGAATGAGCACGCCACTGATGGAGTCAGCGAGTTCGGAGAGTTCGGATTCGGCGTATGCCGCACTTCATCAACAGACAGCGGTCATTGAACAGCATTCATCTCTGTTGAGTGTAGCTGCCAAAGATTTCCTTGCCCTGTCAGAACAATTTACGGAGCTCAGTACCCGGGTGGACCAGCTTAGTTCCCCGGACGGTGGGCGTTTCCTTTCTGCACCTGTTGAGAATGCACCTGCAGACCGTGAGCCACACGCGGCGACACCTCCATGCTTCGACGGCGACCCCAACACCTGCCGAGCCTTCCTGCAGCAGTGTTCCCTTGTCTTCGCCCTTCAGCCACGACTTTTTGCTGCTTCAACGTCAAAGGTGGCATATGTATTGACACTTCTCACCGGAAGGGCGAGGCAGTGGGGAATGGCTGTATGGGAGGCCAAGGCTCCGTGCACGACTTCATTTGAGGCTCTCGAGACGGAGATGCTGAATTTATTTGATCGGTCGCTTCGTGGGGATATGGCAGCCGCCGAGCTGGTAAGGCTACTGCAACGAACCTCTTCCGTCACGGATTATGCCATCGCGTTTAAGACGCTAGCCGTCACCAGCGGCTGGAATGACGCTGCACTACGGGCTCAATTCCTCGAGGGTCTTAATCCTGCCATTCAGGACGAGATTGCTGCACGGGATCCTCCAACATCTCTAGAGACGGCGATCGACCTGGCGTTGAGAGTCGAGACTCGCCACCGTCAACGAGACATCCGCCGGTCGTTTCGTCATCTCGCCATCTCTGAGCCGGACGAATTCACCGCACCTTCTCTCCAGACAGAGGAACCTATGCAACTGGGCAAGCTCCGTCTTACCGCCACTGAAAGACATCGTCGTCTGTCCCGTGGGTTATGTTTGTATTGCGGTAAGGCGGGGCATATCGCCGCTGCGTGTCCGGTAAAAGGGTACTGCCCGCCGATGACTTCGGGAGTCTGGGTGGGCGTGTCGTCACTAAAGTCTCCCGTAGGTTGCACCACACTTCCTGTAACCATTAATTATAAACAGTCTTTTCAGTCACAGGCGTTGCTGGATTCTGGTGCGGAGGCAAGTTTTCTGGATGCCGGTTTGGCCGAATCGTGGGCTATTCCTTTTATTCCTCTCTCTTCATCTCTCTCCGCCTGGACTTTAAAGGGACAGCACATGGCTGTTATCACCCATCGCACACCCCCTGTGAGTTTGTTCGTTTCTGGCAATCATCGTGAGGAGATCGAATTTTTGTTATTAGAACAGTCTCAATCGCCGGTCATCTTAGGGCATGACTGGCTGACCAAACATAATCCTCACGTTGATTGGCAGAACGGTGTTGTGTTATCTTGGAAGTCTTCGTGTCATGTTTCATGTCTCGGCCCTGCTTCTTCTCCTGTTGTATGTTCTACTTTTCAGGTTCCTGATGTTGATCTCTCGGGAGTTCCGACGGAGTACTCTGATCTGTATCGGGTGTTCAGTAAGGCCCGGGCGGCTTCCCTGCCTCCTCACCTGTCGTATGATTGCGAGATCAAACTTCTCTCAGACACTTCTCCGCCTAAGGGTCGCATATTTTCCCTATCTAAACCAGAGAGAGAGGTTATGGATAAGTACATTAATGAATCTCTTAATGCCGGTCTCATTCGCCGCTCCTCGTCTCCAGCTGGCGCTGGATTTTTCTTTGTCAAAAAGAAGGACGGGTCTCTTCGTCCGTGCATTGATTATAGAGGGCTGAATGACATTACTGTTAAGAATAAGTACCCCTTGCCTTTAATGTCGTCAGCGTTCGAGTTATTACAGGGAGCACACGTGTTTACCAAGTTAGATCTGCGCAACGCTTATCACTTGGTACGTATCAAAGAGGGCGATGAGTGGAAGACAGCTTTTAATACACCATCAGGGCACTGGGAATACTGCGTTCTTCCGTTCGGCCTTTGTAACGCACCGGCTGTCTTCCAAACCATGGTCAATGAAGTGCTGGGTGACATGATTAACAAATTTGTCTTCGTGTATCTGGATGACATTCTCATCTTTTCTCCCTCAATGCAGATACACACCCAGCATGTTCGCCAGGTTTTACAACGGTTGTTAGAGAATCAGCTCTTTGTTAAGGCGGAGAAGTGCGAGTTCCACAAGGAGTCGGTTTCGTTTCTGGGTTTCGTCATAGCCGAGGGAGAGATTCGTCCCGATCCCGCTAAAGTTAAAGCGGTCGCCGAATGGCCAGTGCCCGACACTCGTAAAGAGCTTCAGCGATTTCTGGTTTTCGCCAACTTTTATCGCCGTTTCATCAGAAACTTTGGTCAGATCGCTAAACCTCTTACCGCTCT
This sequence comes from Gobio occitaniae, assembly GCA_033150135.1. NCBI lineage: Eukaryota > Metazoa > Chordata > Actinopteri > Cypriniformes > Gobionidae > Gobio > Gobio occitaniae. Next base: position 184,935 of record JARQWZ010002105.1, read on the forward strand.
TACTTCCTCTAAAGTGTGTTTCCGTTGGAATACTGAAGCTCAGGAGGCCTTTGATGAATTAAAGTCCCGTTTCATCTCTGCACCTGTTCTTTCTATTCCCGATGCGGCTAAACAATTTATAGTGGAGGTGGATGCATCTGATGTCGGGGTAGGCGCCGTTTTATCTCAGCGATCCTCTGTTGACGGGAAAGTGCATCCGTGCGCTTTTTTCTCTCATCGGTTAAACCCAGCGGAGCGAAATTACGACATAGGTAATCGGGAGCTGCTGGCGGTTAGACTTGCTCTGGGTGAGTGGCGTCACTGGTTGGAGGGAACCTCGGAACCCTTTCTGGTCTGGACGGATCATAAGAATTTGGAATATATCCGTTCAGCCAGAAGATTAACATCTAGACAGGCTCGCTGGGCACTTTTCTTTGAGCGTTTTAACTTCACCCTCTCGTACCGGCCGGGGTCCAAGAACACTAAACCTGACGCTCTCTCCCGCCTGTTCGAGGGTTCCGGGTCGGAGCGGACCGAAACCATTCTCCCGGAGGGGAGGGTGGTCAGTGCCCTCGTGTGGGGAATCGAACAGCGGGTGAGAGAGGCCGGCCGAGAGGGGGAAGTTCCGGAGGGGTGTCCGGCGGGTCGTCTATGGGTTCCTGAGCGTTTACGTTCCGATGTCATCCGGTGGGGTCACGAATCCAAGTTTGTCGGCCATCCAGGAATTCGGAGAACGTTGGCTGCCATCCGTCAACGTTTTTGGTGGTCTTCTATGACTTCGGACGTCAGACAGTTCGTATTAGCCTGTTCAGTCGGTGCTTGTAATAAGGCATCTAATCAACCTCCCGCTGGTCTGCTTAAATCTTTGCCCGTGCCCTCCCGCCCCTGGTCTCATATAGCCCTTGATTTTGTCACCGGCTTACCGGCATCTAATGGTAACACTGTTGTATTGACTGTGGTGGATCGTTTTTCTAAAGCGGTTCATTTTATACCCCTACCTAAACTTCCTTCTGCCAAGGAGATGGCTCAGGTTTTGATTGATCACGTCTTTCGGTTACACGGTATTCCGACTGATGTAGTTTCAGATAGGGGTCCTCAGTTCATCTCTCGTTTTTGGCAGGAGTTTTGTAGACAGATCGGTACTACAGCCAGCCTGTCTTCTGGTTATCATCCGCAGACCAATGGGCAATGCGAACGGGCTAATCAGGATCTCGGTCGAACGCTTCGCTGTCTGTCGTCTAAATATCCGAATTTTTGGTGCCAACAGCTTCCTTGGGTTGAGTACTCACATAATTCTCTTCCCGTCGCATCCACTAATTTGTCTCCGTTCGAATTATCTGTCGGATATCAACCTCCCCTTTTCCCATCACAGGAGCCCGACGCAGTGGTTCCGTCTGCTTTAGCTTTCGTGCGCAGGTGCAGACGCACCTGGAGGAAAGCTAAATCACTCTTGTTACAAAACTCCAGACGAACCAAAGCTGCGGCTGACCGTCACCGGCGACCTCCACCCCGTTATGTGTGTGGACAAAAGGTATGGCTTTCCACCAAGGATCTGCCTCTCCGTGAGCCTTCTCGTAAGCTGGCTCCTCGTTTCATTGGGCCATACAGTATATCTAAGGTCATTAGTCCGGTAGCGGTCAAGCTTAAGTTACCTCCTATTCTTGGTCGGGTTCACCCAGTTTTTCATGTATCCAGGGTTAAACCTGTGATTTTTGCCCGGAATAATCCCCCTGTCTCTGCCCCAAGACCCCCCGCCCCTCGTCTAGTGGATGGTGCTCCTGCCTATACTGTTAGGAGATTACTAGATTCTCGTCGCAGGGGCAGAGGTTTTCAGTATTTAGTGGACTGGGAGGGTTACGGTCCGGAGGAGAGGTGCTGGGTTCCGGCCCGGGATATACTGGACCCTGGTCTGATCGAGGATCTCCGTCTGCGACAGGGTGAGTCTCCTCCATGCCCGTCCGGTGCCGGTCATGGGGGAGGGGATACTGTCAGGATTCCTGGGTGATCGTGTTTGTGTTTATGTATTTCTTACCTGTTGGTGGTGGTTCCTCACGGGTTCACTGGTCCCTCCCACTCGTTTCACTAATTGTTCACCTGTCGTGTCTCATCAGTTATTTCCCTTTTTATAGCACAGTGTCCTGTCTCTCGTCGCGTGCTCATTGCCTTGGTTGGTCTCAGTCACTCTGTCGGTCCAGTCTGAGGTTCTTGCTTTGTTCTCTCTTTAGCGATTCTCAGGTTCGGTCGCAGGCGTCTGGAGGCTTCTCTATGCCCGGAATTCACACGTCTGTGGATGTACGAGAACTGTCCTCGAGAGAACTCTGCTCTGCCTTTCTGGTGTGACTGGTGCGCTTCGTTTTTAGGCGAGATCCAGTCTCATCCAGGTTCCACGAACTGCCTTTTCTTCCGGACGCTGCATCGTCTTCTGTCCAGTGCATGGAGTATTTCGTCAGTCATTCAAAGTGAGGATTTCTCTCCGGTTACCCACCAGAGTGGATTACATCATGGGACGCCGCGTGTGGACTCAATTCTGTGAAGTGTGATATGTGCCTTGCCTAGACTTCTCATTGTACTTCTAAATAAACATTGAACTTGCATTTGACTCCGAGACTCATTGTGACACGTGTAGAGGTTTGACCAAAATATTATCTGTAGAGCAGTTGCGTGTGTATATGAGGTCCAGATGGTTGCCAGATTTGTGGGTATGTGAAGTGATAAGGCGATTGAGATCAAATGATGCAAGGAGGGAGTGGAAATCTGAAGCATAAGATTTGTCCAGATGAATGTTGAAGTCGCCAAGGACTATGAGTGGGCTGCCATCCTCTGGAAATGAGGACAGCAGAACATCTAGCTCATGAACAAAGGTGGTCAATGGACCAGGCGGGCGGTAAATGACTACAATATGGATTTTAACGGGAGTCGTGAGCATAACAGCGTGGTATTCAAATGTGTTGTTATTGCAAAGAGATGTGTGAGTTGAGCATTTCCAATTGTTGTAAATGAGAAGACCAGTGCCACCACCCCTTCCAGTGGGGCGTGGGGTGTGGGAGAAAGAGAAGTTATTAGAAAGAGCAGCGGGTGTTGCTGAGTCTTCTGGGCGGACCCAGGTCTCAGTCAAGGCCAGGATTTTGAGATCGGATTGAGTGGCAAAGGCTGGAATGAAGTCAGCTTTATTGACTGCTGACTGACAATTCCATAGGCCCACAGAAAAAGAGGGAGGAGCATTAGCGGAGAGAGGAACAGGACGTAGATTAGCAAGGTTACGGTGTTGTGTACTAGTGTGGCGTGGTTGAGAGATAACGGGAATGGACTGTACACACATGGTTAGAGAGAAAAGGAAGGTGAAAGAGGAGAAGAGATGGAGGTAGCTCGGAGCCTTACCGGAGTCGTTGCCTCGGAGGAGTCGCGCAGAGGAAGAGTCGAACACAGATGTCTTTACCCGCGTCGGTCTTCACACGCGGAGGCTGAAAACGCGGGCTGAACGCTTCCGCGCCAGTTTACGGAATGCTCGTTAAATAGATAGTATTCACTGCTTCAGTGACTTCAGGTGGGAGCTCGACAGGCTCTGCTAATTATAATTCTACTTAAACGCCCGTGAATGGCTGCAAATCAATACCAATCTCTGTCTGAATCAACTTAAGTGCAAAGAGGCTCGTTCAATAATAACCAACTCGTGTATTATTCAAATGCAATTTACTACGACCGGAACAATTACACACAGACAGAATAAAAATGCAATAGCAGTAAGAGAAACTACAATGTTCTAACAAGTACTACTTTAAGCCCTGTAACACAGCACTGCAGAATAACTTCAAAACACTTACATGCGCGTTCGTCCGAACTGCTTCGCTCGCCGTTCGCTTCCCGAATGAGATAATAGTAGCGAACTGTACTTCGCTACATTTTAAAACACATCTGTTACTGAGTAAAATAAATACATAAACAAATAAATAATACAAAGGGGGGAAATTGCGCGCCCCAGAAAGACGGGCGGGAGAACAAATGCGCAAATATCACAAAAAGATGCAGACGGTCAAGACAGATGCAGACCCAGCTGAAAGAATCCCTGGCTACTCTAGTATGGAAAAACTGTCTTTGGATAACAACGTGTGTCAATGACAATGTGGGCAGATCAGTCATTTAGTTTATATAGTTAATTTAGTTTACTAATTAGTTTCATTTGGATATTTAGTTGCAAATGTGTGTCCCCAGCTGATAAAGCCAAGCTTTTGTTCGAACTAATATAACTTTATTATACCAAGTTAGAGTTTGATTTTGATAGAAGAACCTTTTTGTTTTCTAAATAAAAAGTCCCAAAATGTACACAACTTAAGAAAGCACCATGTAAACAAGTTGTGACAGAATAACATATTATAATAAAGCATTGAAAGAGATCCCATAATAATTTAGCTTTACAGTAGTAACAATACATATATTTAATTATATGATATGCTTAATATATATATATATATATATATATATATATATATATATATATATATATATATATATATATATATATATATTTATTTATTTTTTTAAATACGATGGTTTTATTATAAATATGGTGATTACCTCTTTGTATGATATTTCCCATCTGAATCATGTCACGTCATCAAATGTTTATTATTATGTTAATTATTGCTCTTTTTACCCGAAATACCATACTTTTACACATTCTCCCGTTATTGAAAAACTGATGCTTTAATTACATTGAACAAAACTGAAAATCATTAACAAGACCTTTGTCTCAAAATATATTCAATAATTGTATCGATTCTCCTTTGCTTAATAATCTACAACATTAAACAATACATGAAATAATAGAACTTTGCACTGCTGTTAATACAAACTTATATTGAATAAAATGTATAATATACTATTTATTATACTATAAGTATTTTTGAGTATAGGCTTATTTACAATATTGTACAATATGATAATTATTGAGACGCTATTAAATGAAACAGTAAATATGTTTGAAAAGATATTATTTTACAAGATCATTTTAAAGGAGTATATTTAGTCTGCAGCCCGATAACAAGCTGGTGCAGCTGCTCCTTTAAGAAAAACAGCCAATCACGTTGAGGGGGAGGGGTTAACAACAGCGCTATTCTGAGAGTTCGTTCATTTTGGATACTGTAAAATTATAACTATAACTATATTTAACTTTATAGTCTTCTCTTTGTTCCCCCCCCCATAATTCTTGCCGTGATTTTCCCTTTACACTCGGCCTTGCTTACATCATTTCAGGAAGTTCAGTTGTTTTGCTGACTCAAATCTCGCACTTGATAAAAAAAAGCCGCATCACGACAGCTGATTGGCTCTCAGGTGATTCGTCATTCTGTTTGAACTTGAAACGCGCGCCTTCAGAAGCAGAAGCAGGTGAATAAAGAGCAGCTGTCTCTGGATCTTCAGCAGGTCTCCTGTATTATATATCTATGATTCTGTTCAGTTCATGTGGAGATGAACTGGAGCAAACACAGTAGAAGGAGCCAGAACTCCTGCAGAAGAAGATTGAAGCAAACACTGGACACTGGAGGGGATATTATCATGGAGCTCATGGAAAAACACCAGGGACTCTCTTGTCGATTGTAAGTTGTTAACCTACAGTTTGTTCACTAAAAGCTGTTTGCTATTATGATGTTGGAAGGATTATTAAATCGATCAGGCAAATGACACATGGCCAGTTGTCATTAATACTATTGTGTTTTTGAACCGTACTATAGTAAATATACTACAGTAAATTAACAAAGTGTAGTAAATACTATAATATACTACAATTTACTAATCTATAATCTTTACTACAGTATGGTTCAAAAACACTAGAGTATTTACTAGAGTAATATACTATAGTATTTTTTCATGTGGGAATGTATAGGCTAGTAACAGTTGCATCATTTATTACATCATCATCCATGTGGTTGCACATAAATCATATAAAACTGTGAAATGACATGAGATGTGTCGAGTCACACATGTGTGATTATTGTTAGGGACTGATTGCTGCGAAGCAGCTTCACAGTAATAAAATAACACAAGTGACATTTAAACTCTAGTCTTCACTCTTGTCATGAAGTCATTCTTTCATTTAAACTCTTGTCACGTGATGGAGTCGTTGGGCACGCGCACATTTACATTTATGCATTTAGCAGACGCTTTTTTCCGAAGCGACTTACGGAGCACCAGCAGCGATCCGTCATGAAGAGGCAGCGACACATTAAAAGTGCCTGAAGTAGTTTTGAACATTACCCAAAGGATCACACACTACAGAGGAAGGAAGGAAGGATCTGCTCACTAGAGGTCACTGTCGAACTGGCTTTGGAGAACTGAGCGAAGGGCTTTAGTGTTCGTCGTGAAAACACATTTGCAGTGATAATTAGGATTTGATCTACGAACGCGTTGCTCGCGTGGTCGCATTGTCTGCTGTGAATAAAATGTTTTCTGTTTAGAATAATAGGCTACGAATAAATTAATATTTAATAACAGGAAAATAATATCCTATGTATGTGATCTGAATTATCCTGTTTAAAATATTGTTTAAATGGATTCTCTCTTGCATTTGAACTCAAAATAATGGACGTCATTAAAACAAGGAAATGAGCGGAATTCAGTTAAGGCAGCCTCTTATTTACATCAGGTACATAAAGCTGTTGGTTAACTTTTAATGCACATGTCCTAATTGTAATACATTTGCTTTCACTGAGGTGGAGGGGTATGAAATATTGTTCTTGTAAAGACTTTCCAGCATTTCAGCAATAAAAGTGTGCATATTTAAAATACCTGCAAAACTACAGAGAAGCGCAACAGTTATCGTAAGGTGCTCCGCAGTGGTCAAAGGATTTAAACGGTGCATTTTGAATGGATCTCCTCTCAGAGATAGCCGAGCCTATGGTAATGCGGGTGGTGTGAGACAAACATCTGGACTCGGACGGCAGAAAAAAGCCCCTGAAAACGCCTTACAGTTCGAATAGGGCTGTCATAACTTTGTAATCCCTTCCCCTAAACCTAACTTAATCTTCTCCAGTTCTTCCTAAAATCCGATGTGGATCATAAGGCAGAAATATATATAAGCGATGTAAAAGACTATGCACGCTAACCATTACTATAGTAAACATGGTAAATATGACCAGACAAGTCATGTAGTCCATCATAACGGTGCGTTTTCCATCTGTCAGCTCTACATCTCGTCTCTCTATACCGGACTTGCCCTCCGGGTTTATAAAGCTCATCGGGTCGTATTTTTTGGTGGAAAATCTGTAGAAATTATAATTCTTTCTAAATGTGATAACTGCCCTGTGACAACAAATAAACAGAAACCGACGCGACTGAATAACAAGTGTCCTCTATATTGACACAAATTAATTTATTATGATCAATGTTTCACTTATTATTGTAAAACTGTGGTAAAAAAAAATAGATTGGGTTTCAGATCTTAAGTAAACACCAACAAATGTCCGCTTTCATCACGTTCGTTTTTATAATTCAAACAACCTGTGCTTTACTTAGTTATAACTGGTTGTAAGTTAAAGCTAAAGGGTAACGTACTTTGAACACTTTTTGTATGTCTTATTTTTTTTAAATATTATGTTTGGCAAAATGATTTTCGAGTAAATGACTTGCATTAAAAAGATCTGCTGGTTTAGTTTTGTCTGTAGCAATATATTAGTTTTTAAGCGAAGCAGGCCCCTGTGTTGGTGAAAATTTATTCTTTACATTATTCCAAAATATTATTGAATCTGAGGAACTATAAGCGAATTATAATTATTATAATATTCTGATTTTGCTTTTCCTGAGTGCAAGTGTCGATGTCGTCTAAAAGAAACCCAGTCAGTCTCAGATTTTGACCAGTGCTTTTACTCCATAGCACATGTTTCTGGTTTAGAGTAGGCCTATCCATGGACTATGCCGAATAGATTTTAAAGGGACACTTTTTTATTTTTATTGATGACCGTACTAAAAGACTGTCGAAGAAGCTTGGTCTTAATTTTGCCAGTGGGGATTATATTGACTATTTGCAAGTAGAAAACTATTTTATGTAGAAAAGATAGCTCATTAAAATGTTTAAAATAACGTTTCAGTTGAATTATACTAGGTTGTCTAGGCGTGCACTTTTTTCCGGACACATGCTATACAACAATGATCACTAGTAGAGTAACTGATCCCAAAACTCACGGATCGGATCAGAATAAAAGGGGAGGAGACCGTTTTTATTTGCTTTCCATTTATTACATTAAAACCTATATGGTTTAGGTTAACAAGGAACTTTTGGTGTTAACAAAAATACAATTTACGCTTATGACTTTTTTTTTTTTTTAAAGATTAGGATGGGGAGAGAGTAGACCTCTCACACTTGTCAGCATTGAAATTATCTTTGTAGGCCTATACACTATTTGATAGATATCATGTTTGAACGCACTACACTTAAACAACGTTTTACTGAATTCATTACTTTATATTTATATAGCCTAATACCTACTTTAGATGTATATATCACTTTCTCATGCAAGTTGCAAAACAGGCTATACTATAGATTATGTTAAAATAACAAACGTTTTAAATAAAACTTACGATAGACAAAAACCGACTCTCGTCTTTTCTTTCGTTTTTAAATCTTTTTACAAGAAATCCTGCAGATCATAAAGAACTTTGTTTTTCCACCTCCAAGAAAGGACAGGTGCTCTCCATTATTTCTCCTGGCTTTACTCGAGGCAAAAAGCCATGTGTTGACTTTGAAACAGAGTAGACGTTACATTATACGCATCTGTGGTGGAATTACTAGATTTTCGCATCGATACATGTTTGTTTTAATGCTGATGCACTGTCACTTTAATTCAGCGCCAGCACATCAGAAAATAGACTCTGTGCGGAAACGATCAGCTCAGCTGTATGGCTGTTATTCATGCATGAATCCTAATGACTCCTGTCTTAGTTCATGATAGCTCCTCATTTGTTCAGGATTAGTTCAGATCTTCACTAATCATGAGTTCATGTTGAATTAACGATTCATTAATGTACTGTTATTGTAAAGTGTTAACAAAATAAATGTAAATATATACTACTAACCACCAACATATTTGTTGTTAATGTTATTAGAGTGTTAGTTTCTGTTTCCAGACACATCAGCGTCCCCTGTTGTAGTCCTGACTGACGATAGGCCTGATCGAGCCTGATCACCAAACCCACCGGCGCTGGAAACAAGCTCCGGTCGCGCTCCGCGGTTCTCTGTTTCAAGGAAATCGTGCACAATATAACATTTCGTTCTCTCTGTTTTAATAAAATAAAACGTGACACCATGTTTAACTGTCAAAGGTACAAGATATTGGAAAATATTAGACTATAAATGCAAGTCGTGTGCAAATCGTCCTTTTTATGTTTTAGAATAAATATAGGTTAGAAATCTGGGGCCTCGTGTAGCTATACAACTTTCTATAGATTTCATCCTAAAAGTGTGCAAACACACACAACTAGACTTAAGCTTATACACACAACAGTTTTCAGACTTATAAAACCACGCGCACGCCAGAACACACACATTTACTCAGGACGTCCCGTTTTTAAAAAATATGAATTATCGTGCACATAAAAATCCTGCTGACATAAAAATTAAATAAAACACTACAGGAAAAGTGTTCAAAAGCAGTGCATCGGATAGCTACTTTCTGTCATTTGAGCGATAACTCCATTAATGAGTGTCATTTTTAATCAATATCCATAACTAAACTGTATAAAATACTTAGTTTTTAGAATAGTTGATTCATAGTTAGTGTTTAATTAAGGGAAAATGGAGATAAGGGGGGGGGGGGGGTAGGACTAGAAAAGTTTTTTGAACTTCTTCCTACTCCTTTTTGAACATGAGAAATTGTTTTCTTTTTTGCCTTTTGAAGTACTTAATTACTTATAATAATTTTGGAAGTGTGTATAGAGAAGTGTATGTTTTTTATTTTTATTTTAACATGTTCAAATAAAATGAAATGAATGAATGAATTCATTCATTTCCACGGGCCAAATGTTCATTCAAATCAAATTCTACTTTCAGGGAAAGTACCACATCCACATCTACATTCACAGTACAGAGTAAACAGGAAACATCTCTGTGTTATTTGTCAGTGATTCGTCCATTTTGATGCTAACTCTCTTTGTGTTGAGTGGGCTTGACATCCTAAGATGGAGAGTCAGAGAAACATTTATTAGACCAATGAGTATGCTGAAGCTCTTTTCCAGAGCTCATCTTCATTTCATAATGCAGTGCGTTTAGCATAATACTGTATACAATGAATCCAGAAGAAAACCACAAACGATTATATTTGTGTTAACTATATAACTGCAAATACTCACACTCAAAATAAATGAAAACATCATCTCCATCAACTGTCAGCAGGTGACAACCGGACGAGCGCAGCCGGCCGACAGCAAGCACACTAGGTGAAAAAGTACACTTGCATAATGTACTGAAAGTCCTCTATTTTCACGCACTAATTTTGTAGGCTACTTAATATACAAAAAAAAGTGCCAATCAGTTTTTTGGATTTCACAGATAGGCTAGCTAAGAATACATAATAATTATATTTTAATTATTAATTATAGCTTTAAGGGTGTAGATAGCATAAATAGGAAATGTACATGTTTGAGAATAGCTTAGAAGTTAGGCTAAAGGGAGAAGAAATACGTAAATTAACTTACTCTCTAACCTCTAATTCTAGGAAATGATGTATGGCCATATTAAAGGGATAGTTCAACCGAAAATGAAAATTCTGTATTATATAAAGTTTATTATTACTATAAACATGTATTGAGATGCATGAAAAAAGTTGGATGAACACATTTAGTTGGTAGATACTGCACTTAGCCTTTGCAATAGTGTTTTAGTTGTTTAAGGTCATCCAAAGGCAGAGTGCAGTATCTGCATTTTGGGGGTCAAAGATCACATCGGTGGTCATGGTTTTTATCTATAAAAAATTTCTTCCTAAGAAGGCAATACATGAATGCATTACCACTAATCTACCCACAACATGTTTGACTGGCTGGTGTAAAAACTTTAAAGCCATTTTTCTCAGTTTCAGTGTTTGCGTAGTTACTGCACTTAGCCTTTGTAGGGCAGAATAGTCAAGTCAACTTTATTTATATAGCGCTTTTAACAATGGAGCTGAAGGAGAAGAACAGGAGGATGAACTGAAGGGAAGGCAGGATAGTAAAGCTCAAACCAGCCAGAACATCGAATATAGTTCTGATCCGAACACTGAACTTCACACTCAATACAGCCAACACTGAAGAAGAACACACAACAGTTCATCAGGCCGTGTGAGTGTGAGTGTGTGTGATCCGAACACTGAACTTCACACTCAATACAGCCAACACTGAAGAAGAACACAAACGGGGGGGGGTGGGGGGGGGGGGGGGGGGTGGGGGGCAGTTCTCCTCTGGCCAATTAACAAACACACGTATGATGATTATTATTAGTATTATTATTATTCTGGCCGCTTTACAGGTCAGAGGTCATAATAGATCGGAATATTCGAACAATCGGAGTCAACATGGAGACGGGTTTATTGTGGATGACATATCGATTTAAGTATTATTTAATTGTGATATTCGAACAATCAGAGTCATCACGCTGGAGACGGGTTTATTGAGGATGCCGTGTCGATGAGGCAGGTTTAGGGGGAGGCTAATCATGGTCTCTGCAGACACTTCGGGGTCCTGTGTTGGTCTTCTCTAGGCGCAGGTCCACCATCTGAACTGGATACGGCCCGGATCCGGCTGACTGCAGTAAACCTCGGGATAAAACAGAGAGACTATCATTAGCGTAGATGCCATTCTTCTGATGATGTCACGAGTACATCAGGTATTATGGGAAGTGGTCCCGGTTCCGGCTGACCTAGTTAATGCAGCCTAACAATCATTTCATTGATAGATAGTAATGATATTTGTGGGTCCCTCATTACTAGGTTAAAGTTATGCGCTAATCATTAGTGATCCATGGCTCCTGCTGGCTGTTAAGAACTGTAGCTTGCATCAATAAATCATAACAATGTTGTGCTATGGGCACTGCCACTGATACAGGATGAGCCTATTTTCCTGCTTTTCAAACAAGTGTGACAAAGCCATGTGCTAAATACATTCTCTAATGCGGATACAGACATATACACACATCACTACAACCCATGTCCTTATTAGGAGAAAATATCGTTTTAATGAGAAAAATGTCGTTTTGACAACATTAGATCTCGTTATTACGACATAATTGAGTGAAAAAAATCTGTATGTGTCAGCAATGCGTCACCGTGCCTCTCTTTGTTCTTCCTGGTTTCTTTTGGATTCTTTGACTGCTTCTGAAACAGTTTCTGAAACAGTTTCATCCTATGCGTTTCTATAGCTCCAATACAATCTATAGCACAAAGAAAACTATATTAGGCGATAACATGCATACTTTATCAATCAACAGCAGTTTTTATCAAGAGATTTTGGGATTCACGTTAGAAATGAGTTGACAAACCTCATGGCGGAGAATAGCGCAGGTCTGACAACCTTTCTTCTGTTTGCTTATTGAAAGAAACGTGTAGGCCAAGTAATTAATGTCATTTGTGTTTTTTAAGTTTCTCACTTGCCAATGTAATTGTCGTTCTCTCTGAAGGTGACGTGCACTCGCGCGGAAATATGGAACGAGATCAAACTGATCATCGGCGCGTGGATAAACTTTCAGTTTGTTCATATCTTAGATGATTTTATGAATGTTTGGAGGGTTGAGTCATAAGAATAGACTCTCAGGATCTAAATGACACACTGAGACTCCAGACGATATGAACATGTCGTGAATCTCTTATATTGACGAGCGACATGTTTGCGTGACAACTGAAGAAAGTGCAATGATGATAATTAGTGTGTAGATTAAATAGAAGACTAAAGCGTTTAAACCTGTCGATTTAAAGAGATTGCATCACAATGGATATTTATACTGTATTGCCCTATGCATTTAGATTGATTCAGTGTTATTAAATAATAGGCCTATTTTAGACTTCAATGAAACCGGTTCATGTGTTTCCATTTTTTCAGCGCAGGATCATGTGGCAATATAATAATAATATTAAACATGAAAGTGTAGAAGTAGCCTACGTTGTCGTTGTTTTTTCGAACGAAAGGTGTGCCAAATAAGTAAAAACACAATATAACGCACAATATTGTAATCAATGTAAATATATGCATAAAGCACTGTTTAGCCCAAAGAACAATCTTAATAAAAACTTCCCATTGATTTCATCCTAAAAGTGTGCAAACACACACAACTAGACTTAAGCTTATACCCACAACAGTTTTCAGACTTATAAAACCACGCGCACGCCAGAACACACACATTTACTCAGGACGTCCAGTTTTTAAAAAATATGAATTAATAAAAACACATAAAAATCCTGCTGACATAAATAAATAAAACACTACAGGAAAAGTGTTCAAAAGCAGTGCATCGGATAGCTACTTTCTGTCATTTGAGCGATAACTCCATTAATGAGTGTCATGTTTAATCTAAATGTGTATGTCGAAAGTAAAATAGAGTTTAAAGGTCCTATGGCATGGGTTTTTTTATTTTATAATGTATTCTGAGGTGTACTTATATTGTTAGTATGATTTTTTTTACATCATAAAATGTCATAATTTAGAAATAAAAGGCATTTTTTCTACTGATGTTTGCCCTCTGGCTGATGCCCTGTTTACTCTCTCTCCAGTTCAAGAGTGTGTACACACAGAGTCCGTAACATATTAGTTTATTTATTCCGATATATTTTATTAATATTAATATATTTGACATGATTGACGTTTAATTGTTCCCATTAAAACAGTCAAAAGGCCACGATCAGCGCCGCCGCTCCATCACACACTGCGCGTAGAGCACCAAGTGCTGAGCTTGGACACCACAATGTGACGGTGGCTACCACCGCCAAATATGTCTTCCAAACAAATGGAAAAGACAAGCAGAGATGTGTACATCAAATCTTTAATTAACCCTTTGTATAGGTTTAAAAGGATAATCATACAGAAAGCAACTTCAAAAGAAAATATACAAAGTCACAAATGACATTTACACAAAATAAAAAATAGTAATAAAAAAGAAACAATACCATCCAGTGGCCACCTGTGAATGCATCTCTTGAATATCAAGATCCCAATGGATAGTTCAACACTTACAAAGGGAAGGTTAAAAGAAAAGAAAAAAAAGAATTAAAATGTCACGCAACCTCAATTGACACCATACAAATCATTAAACAAACTAAATCAAGCCCACCCAAATCAAATAACCAACACCACAATCCACACAAACAAGCACATTAAATATAACCCCTCCCTGTCACAGTAGATAATAGCCCTTGATGGTTATGGATGGTTAGGGAAATTGATACACAATCAAAGGAGACGATGCCACTCAGTGTTCAAAACACAAATAAAAAATAAATAAATCGAAACAAGAAACAAAATACAATAAAAATCAATCACCAAGGAAACATAACATCAAATGTTCTCAACACATACACACAAATACTCCACCACGCGTTCACGCAATCGCCCGCTCCAACATGCGCTCACGAAGGAAGAGGCGCGCCACTCAGGTTGGTGCGCTGGGGCATACACACACACACACACACACACACACACACACAATCGTGTGTACTTAATGGAAACCCCGCGGGACGCACAGCACAGCAGCAAAACAGCAGCAGACTGATTTCTATAAAATAGTTACCCACATTTGTCATTACATCACAAATATTAAATCTAAAATTACATTCAGTAACAAACGACTTACAAAGTCACATAAAACCTACCTGCAGCAGAATCAACCGGCCCTCGGTAAAAGTGGTGAACAATCCACCAACACTGTCTGGATCACGCTAAATAAATAAGCCACCATTAAATGCCACTGCTAAAATTAATAATGCAGCAACAATCATATGCAGTGACGTACCCCAAAATGCGTTGATGCGGTTGAACACCCTCAGGCCCAAAATGAGAAAAATGTCAGCCCTATACAGGTCCACGGCGCTGAACGAGCATAGGTGGGTACAAAAGGACTCATGACGAAATCTGGTGGGTACGCGTCCCCCCCGTCCCCCCCGATATCGACGCCTATGCTGATTCTGAGCTGGGGTTTCCGATTATCATCAAGAATTAATATCCTGTACGTTTACGTGTTTCAGTAACTGGAATGGTTTCATAGATCTTAGATCTAGAATTGTCTTTACTGTTCTATTATGCTTGACATTTTTTTAAGATATGGTTACGGCCTTTATTAAGCCCCTTGCTTATGTATTTTTATTGTTTATTGCTGATCTGCATAAAATGTTTGCACTTGACTTTTAGATTCATTCTGAGGAATAGGTAATAGTGTTTTGCATGCAGAAATCTCCCCAGGTGTGTTGTGTTGACGTGTCCTTAGTGGACTGGGATGTCTGTCTGAAGGGAATTGACTGAAGAAAACTGAAATATTATTGAGCAAAATAACTCTTTAACAAAAGGCTAAAAGAAGGAATGCGGCTTTTAGTTCATCTAAACAAGTCGACATTTCAGTAGTTCGTGATTGCTGGTTGTGTAGCTGTAATAATAAAAAGTAAATCTACCAAATGATGTGATTTATGAAATTATTATTTTTATATAACACGATACCACATTATTAATCATTGGTAAGTGTATCCTTAACCCTTTCCATTGTGCTTTTCTGTCGTTGATATAAGTGTGTGTGTGTGTGTGTGTGTGTGTGTGTGTGTGTGTGTGTGTGTGTGTGTGTGTGTGTGATACGTGAAGATTTACTAGTGTTGCTGTCATTGATTCATCCAGATTATATTTTTATGAAACCCTTTTCTTTTGTGATTTAACCTAGCCTGGCGTGGCCATACTCAATTCTAGTCAGAATATGAGTCTGGTACCGCTCCATTGAGCTTTGATTATGGGGTGTGTTTCAACCGAGCCAGGAAAGACCTCAATTGGATAGACCCACAACCAATCAGAGCAACGGAGCGACGCGTAACGTTAGTTGTCAAATGTCAACAGAACACCCCGGAAAGTAATTGTTTTGGGCTATAGTTTTGAGTAGCAATTGTGCGCGACATTGCAAAAACACTTGGCAACCGTGTCTGCACGCACGCTGGATTAAGTAACGTTACAAGAAAAAGATGAGTGTAAACGATCTTTACCAGTAATAAAATAATTTAAGGATACACAGAGTACTTACCAACACGATCATCGTTTCTGAGAGAAATAGTGAAGGTGAATGCATATACGAACAAGTTCTCCAGTTTAGGATAAGAGCAAATTCAACCCAAGAGCCTTCGATGACGTGGATGATTACGTTACTGTTGATCATCTGTTCATCATCGTCTAAAGCCCGCCCTGATGATTTCATTGGTCCGAACAGTTTCTGTTCGGGAATAATTACTCCTCTATGGAGCGAGTCCAGACCGAATTGCCCGAGCAAAAAAAATTGTGGGCGGGGCTAAATTCGGCTGGCATCCAGGCTAGTATTGTCCTATTTTAAGCAGGACAAACACCACAAATAATTGTTTCCTCATTGAAATCATATTGCGTACTATAGAGGGTTAAATCTAGCCTGGATGCCAGCCGAATTTAGCCCCGCCCACAATTTTTTTTGCTCGGGCAATTCGGTCTGGACTCGCTCCATAGAGGAGTAATTATGCCCGAACAGAAACTGTTCGGACCAATGAAATCATCAGGGCGGGCTTTAGACGATGATGGACAGATGATAAACAGTAACGTAATCATCCACGTCATCGAAGGCTCTTGGGTTGAATTTGCTCTTATCCTAAACGGAGAACTTGTTCGTATATGCATTCACCTTCACTTTTTCTCTCAGAAACGATGATCGTGTTGGTAAGTACTCTGTGTATCCTTAAATTATTTTATTACTGGCAAAGATCGTTTACACTCATGTTTTTCTTGTAACGTTACTTAATCCAGCGTGCGTGCAGAGACAGGGTTGCCAAGTGTTTTTGCAATGTCGCGCACAATTGCTACTCAAAACTATAGCCCAAAACAATAACTTTCCGGGGTGTTCTGTTGACATTTGACAACTAACGTTACGCGTCGCTCCGTTGCTCTGATTGGTTGTGGGTCTATCCAATTGAGGTCTTTCCTGGCTCGGTTGAAACACACCCCATAATCAAAGCTCAATGGAGCGGTACCAGACTCATATTCTGACTAGAATTGAGTATGGCCACGCCAGGCTAGGACAATACAACAATAGCAATAGAAATTTTCATAATTTATTTATTTCTTAAAAGTTTGTTGCCTCAAGGCAACATTGTACCACAACGGACACATTTAAACATTTGACATTTTCATGTAGAAAAAAATAAATATACTTATTGAAAACATCAATTTCTTTAACCAGACACCTGAACAAACGCATTTATCCAGTTTATAATGTATTACAAATGTCATATTTAATAAAAAGTAACATTTCAAATTCAGCTGTTGCTCTCAGGCAACATTGGACCATCGTGGAACACAAGTATCATATCAAGTTTCCATCTCCGATCTCTCCCTGCCGGATTGTCACTGACCTCATCTTCCTCATCACATGACACTCATCCTCACCCTCATCAGCTGTGTTTTATACCTTTTTTAAGTGCTGTAGAAAATGTGCAGATCATAATATGTGCATTTATTGTATGTGAATTACTAATCTTATACGTACATTACAAAATCATGCAAAAATGCAAATATATTTCGAGAGTTCTAGCTCTTTTCCTTACAAATATCCTAGATTTGTTCCACTCTAGTGTGTCTGGTGTGGCCTTATGCGATTCCATTATGGTACAATGTTGCCTTGAGGCAACACAGTTTTTTGTAATTTACTCTAAAACATTTGGTGATATATAATGTAAAGTTCTTGAAAATACTTCTTTACTTACCAGTGAATGTGATATTGTTTGTGGGTGATTAACTGGCCGGAAATGAGTGAAAAAAAGCACTTTTCATTGGAGGAAATATGGAGCCATGTGACCTGTGCACATGTGCTAGGACACAAAATGGACCCCTGTGGGTCATGTGACCAATCTTTTGCACTTTCACTGATTAGTATTTGAGTTCTTCTTCCCTGAGATAGGTTTGAACAATAAATTGCTGTTTCATTTGATTAAAAATAGACTATGATGCCTCGAGGCAACACCGTACCATAGAGGGTTAAAAAAAAATATATATAAATCCGTTACTGTTGAAATAAAAATTAAAGTGAGCAGCCTGTAGTCAGCACTTCAGACAGACGCTGTCTATGTAGGGAGTGACGCAAGTCAGTAGACTTTGAAATGGAACCAGTGAGTCCAGTGAAATGAATGACCAGTTAAAGACCAGAACAAGAAAAGATGTCAAATATCAAAATGCTGGAATTAATGCTGCCTTCACGTGCTATCGGAATTATCGTAAATACGAGTTTCCTAGGTAAAAATTGCACATGAACGCCCTCTGATGTCGTGTTTACCACTGGGAAGTTCGGAAATAATTTTGATACCCCAATTCCCGAGATGGGCGTGTCATAAGCCTTAAACATGGTGGCGGGGAGAACTAGACTGCTGTGGCAGGTGGGTTTGCGATCTCTAACCCAGAATAAAACCTGCTCCAGAGCCGTGTAGTGTAACTTTGAATGTTTATGGTTGTCAGTGCATGGGACAAGTATTGATGTTGGTTTTAATAAGATTTCCCCAATAAATAGGCAAGAATAAACTGGTGTCCACCATGATTCCTGTTCACTCCGACAACAAAGCACTTGAATGCAACAAGCTCGTAATCACGACTTCTAAAGTGGGAATTAGGAAATTTCCGATAGCACGTGAAGGCAGCATAAGTCATGTAGGCTACATTAAACAACCATGCCACAAAGCATTAATATTTACAATAAAAGCGGAGATGCATGTCAGTGATAAGAGCACGCGCTGTTTTTCAAGAAGGCTTTCTCACAGTGTGAATTACACGATCATGTTTTGACCTTGAGAGTCTGTGGCTTGTCACGAGGTTGGGCTCAATGTTCTCTCATCCTCTGTCTCCCGCTAGTAAGAGAATACAAGATCAAACTCTCTTAAACGAAACTATGCAGAAAGTTGCGTCAAATAGCTCAATTTGCTCAGCCTCTTTCCGCTAGTGTCTCACACACACACACACACACACACACACACACACACACACACACACACACACACACACACACACACACACACACACACACACACCAGCGGACACACGTGAGCGAGCTACACATGAGCACACAGTGTTGCCACGGACCAATCACTTCCCTTAGTAAATAGTTGGTAACTGGTTTGCTGCGCGCGTAAAAGCGGTTCAGTGATTCTCCAGATCCTGCAGCACCGGGAGGAGTTCATTCTGCTCTCATCTCCCAACACTCATCCGCTCAAGGTGTGGAACGGCTGTGTTTAATGCTTGATACAACATTGATTTATTACAAGGATGTTTGCGTGAGAGATATTTATACGAGGTGTGTGAAGTACCATGGAGTAAACCAGCGAGTCTTGAGTCTACTGATGCTCGATAACGATGCTGTGCGAAATCTTGGCTTTATTTGAATGCGTCTGTATCTCACCCATTCATTCCATCTCTCCATTCAGTGGAGCGTCTCCTCTAGCACTGCGCATGCGCGTAAAGTGAAACGTGAGTTTGATTCCGTTATTACGATCTGATATCGGTTTAATTAGTTTGGCATTGATCAGTGCTACAGATTGTACATGATTTTGTGTTTAGCTATTTATTAAATTTATTTTTTTTATTGCCAAACATGATTCCAAAATGTTCATGGAGCCCAGTAAACACAGAACGTTCCCATAACGTTCCCATATGGTTCCCGTTTGGTTATTTTTGTGGGGAACCAAATAAGAACGTTATGGGAACGTTCTCTATTGGTTGTGTTTTTGTAACCTAAAGAGAACCTTCTCAGAACGTTCCCTGCAGGTTATTTTGGGGTTTATTTTATGACCTAAAGAGAACCTTCCCAGAACGTTCCCTGCAGGTTATTTTTAGATGTAATTTGTTCATAAGGTTTATTTGTATATTTCGTTACTGCGCTTCTCCAGCACGCGCTTTCTTCCGTCTTCCACAGAAAGACGCGCACGGTGATTTCGTTTTTACTGACTGACTAACATTAGTTTATCGATCTTTGTTGAATAATGGGTTATAATTAACAAATAAAACGGTGTAAATAGTGTGATATCAGAGAGATTTGACACGTAATTGGAGACAACATGATGTTAACCGAGGAGTTTTGGTTTACTGACCGTTCCGTTAATTCAGTGAGAAGAAAATAATGCAATGTTATCTCGATGCTGCAAACGGCTTTGAAGTAAATAAGCGATTCTTAACAGCACACTGTCTGATTCACGATATTTAACTCTCCTGTGAAAAGAATAATGTTGTATTAAACCTGTTTTAGAAGAAGTGTGTCCGTCATAATTTAAAAATTATAAATTAAATCTAAAGTAAGTGAAGTTTACTTAAAACAAGTTAAATTATCTGCCACTTTACAAAAATACAAAGTAAGAAAAGCATTCTTAGCAATGCAGGTACATTCATTCATTGCTCATATTTCATCATGAGGACATCATGATGTCCTTTTATACAGGATCCTGACGTTCACTTGATAAGCCTCTACACCAGGGGTGTCCAAACTCGGTCCTGGAGGGCCACTGTCCTGCAGAGTTTAGCTCAAACTTGCCTCAACACACCTGCCTAAGTCTCTAGTATCCCTAATAAGACCTTGAAGTTATTTTCGAAGTCTCCATTCAGTGGCCTGTGTTTTTTCTCTTGTTCTGAACTGTAGTAATGTAGTACAGTATGAATGTGTGAACAGGTCACGACATGTCTAACCCTGTGCCATCTCCATCTAAACCTGCTAACCCAGTTCTTCACATTCACTGTTTCACATTCACACATTCACAGTTTCAGGTGTGTTGGGGATTTCTGAGAATAAGACAGACTTCTAGCGCCCTCTACCAGTATTGGTTCGACGATTTCCAGGCCAAAACCAGAGCAAAACTTTAACTTCTAGTTAACTTTAAGAAAATTGAGGTTTTTTAAATGAAGAATATCCTGGTCACTGAATGAGGTCTGTTGACACATATCAGAACAGTTTCCCAGTCTTTGTGTGAGGATCACTAATTGAATTTAATTTTAAGGCCTTTTTTGTTGAAAACTATTTTTTCAAACATAATTATTTGGATATTTTACGTCATTTTGAGATAATCAATTATAGAAGATGAGAATCTTAACATTTAAATCCTCAACGATAAACCTTTTTTCACAAATGTTTAAATGTTTGTTGTAAGAACACTTGTTGTCATGCAATGCAATTATTTGTTCTGTGCTTAAAATACAGTTCTTTTTTCCAGCACTGGATCATGCCGAACATCAGTGTGTCGTGTGCAGAGATTGGGGACGGTGTGGGGTTTGTGTACGTGATTCTGCCTGTGATACTGAACCTCACACACAATGGAGACTGTGACCAGAGCTGGTACTCAGAGGTGACACACACACACACACACACACACACACACACACACACACACACAGACAGTGCTACTCTATCTCTAGACGTTTTAAAGATTTTTAAATCTGAAAACTGCAAAACAGCGTTCTCTCAATACTGTCTGTTTATTTTACTGAGTGAGGAATCACTTCAGATGATTCAGTGAGAGAAGCAGTCCAAAATAATTAAAGTGGATTCAGGCCGTTTTGCAAATGCGTTTGACCCATTCATAATTTAGAACATAATTTAATTGTCAAAATGTGTGTACAGCACAATTCAGTTAAAAAGTTTAACTTCTTGAACCTAAAGCCATTAAACTGTATATACATTTTTTTTCACCTTAAATAACCACAGAAACAACAAATTGTTTGTCACTATAGCAACAGTAGACCCCCATTAATATACAATTTTTCCTCAGCATGGTTATAATTTTCTTCCTAATATTATCAATCTTACATGTAAAGAAGTTCATAAAGTCATTACTGCTGTGCTGTTTACAAACATCAGAAGTTGAAGCTTTATTTTTGGTTAATTAAGCCACTATATCGAATAAATACCTAGGGTTGTGTTTGTTTTCTTCTAAGCGAGTCGAGAAATAAGCAGATCTAGCTGTTTTTACAGACTTTCTGTATGCGATCATGCTCTCTTTCCACGAAATGCAAAAATCCTACAGTTTTGTTTTCTTCCAGCTGTGCATTTTTCTGGCTGCTGTTTTAAGGGGCCGAGTGTGCTCGTTGTACCACAGCGTTGGACTATTTTCTTTAATCTTCTTTAAGTGCAAATGGCACACACACTCGCACTACACCACCCATTTCTTGATCCGCTTGTGTTTTATTTGTTCAGGACGGGCGTCTGTTAGCAGATCCAGCGATTCCACACAAACTGATGGATCCTGTTATTTCCGTCTCATCTGATCGTCTTGTCTCTTCTCGCTGTGTGAATCTGAGCCATGAGATCATCTGTCATTCTAATGGAGTAAATCAACTCAATCTCTCTCTCATTATTCATCTGTTTTCATATTTAATCCTTCATCAACTCTATAAATGCTGCTCTAATGCTTGACTTTTTCATTTCAGTTCAAATATGAGAGCATGTTCAGAGGTGAGAGAGACATTTCAGTCAAACACATCAGTCTGATTCAGATCCTGATTCAGATCAAACTTTGTGTTGAACTCAATATTCTGATGATTGTGAATGTGTTTTTCAGTGAGGAATGAAACTGCAGCGACTCCAAACTCAGGTGAGTTTCAGCTGATAAACGAGTGTCTAATTCACTAATAAAACACTGATTCAGATCTGATTCAGACTCAATCCAGTTTCAGCTGATAAACGTGTGTCTAATTCACTAATAAAACACTGATTCAGATCTGATTCAGACTCAATCCAGTTTCAGCTGATAAACGAGTGTCTAATTCACTAATAAAACACTGATTCAGATCTGATTTAGACTCAATCCAGTTTCAGATGATAAACGAGTGTCTAATTCACTAATAAACACTGATTCAGATCTGATTTAGACTCAATCCAGTTTCAGCTGATAAACGAGTGTCTAATTCACTAATAAAACACTGATTCAGATCTGATTCAGACTCAATCCAGTTTCAGCTGATAAACGTGTGTCTAATTCACTAATAAAACACTGATTCAGATCTGATTCAGACTCAAGCCAGTTTCAGATGATAAACGAGTGTCTAATTCACTAATAAAACACTGATTCAGATCTGATTCAGACTCAATCCAGTTTCAGATGATAAACGAGTGTCTAATTCACTAATAAAACACTGATTCAGATCTGATTCAGACTCAATCCAGTTTCAGCTGATAAACGTGTCTAATTCACTAATAAAATACTGATTCAGATCTGATTCAGACTCAAGCCAGTTTCAGATGATAAACGAGTGTCTAATTCACTAATAAAACACTGATTCAGATCTGATTCAGACTCAATCCAGTTTCAGATGATAAACGAGTGTCTAATTCACTAATAAAACACTGATTCAGATCTGATTCAGACTCAATCCAGTTTCAGATGATAAACGAGTGTCTAATTCACTAATAAAACACTGATTCAAATCTGATTCAGACTCAATCCAGTTTCAGCTGATAAACGAATGTCTAATTCACTAATAAAACACTGATTCAGACTCAATCCAGTTTCAGCTGATAAACGAATGTCTAATTCACTAATAAAACACTGATTCAGATCTGATTCAGACTCAATCCAGTTTCAGATGATGAGTGTCTAATTCACTAATAAAACACTGATTCAGATCTGATTCAGACTCAATCCAGTTTCAGCTGATAAACGAGTGTCTAATTCACTAATTAAACACTGATTCAGATCTGATTCAGACTCAATCCAGTTTCAGATGATAAACGAGTGTCTAATTCACTAATAAAACACTGATTCAAATCTGATTCAGACTCAATCCAGTTTCAGCTGATAAACGAATGTCTAATTCACTAATAAAACACTGATTCAGAACTGATTCAGACTCAATCCAGTTTCAGCTGATAAACGAGTGTCTAATTCACTAATAAAACACTGATTCAGATCTGATTCAGACTCAATCCAGTTTCAGATGATGAGTGTCTAATTCACTAATAAAACACTGATTCAGATCTGATTCAGACTCAATCCAGTTTCAGATGATAAACGAGTGTCTAATTCACTAATAAAACACTGATTCAGAACTGATTCAGACTCAATCCAGTTTCAGATGATAAACGAGTGTCTAATTCACTAATAAAACACTGATTCAGAACTGATTCAGACTCAATCCAGTTTCAGCTGATAAACGAGTGTCTAATTCACTAATAAAACACTGATTCAGATCTGATTCAGACTCAATCCAGTTTCAGCTGATAAACGTGTGTCTAATTCACTAATAAAACACTGATTCAGATCTGATTCAGACTCAAGCCAGTTTCAGATGATAAACGAGTGTCTAATTCACTAATAAAACACTGATTCAGATCTGATTCAGACTCAATCCAGTTTCAGATGATAAACGAGTGTCTAATTCACTAATAAAACACTGATTCAGATCTGATTCAGACTCAATCCAGTTTCAGCTGATAAACGTGTCTAATTCACTAATAAAATACTGATTCAGATCTGATTCAGACTCAAGCCAGTTTCAGATGATAAACGAGTGTCTAATTCACTAATAAAACACTGATTCAGATCTGATTCAGACTCAATCCAGTTTCAGATGATAAACGAGTGTCTAATTCACTAATAAAACACTGATTCAGATCTGATTCAGACTCAATCCAGTTTCAGATGATAAACGAGTGTCTAATTCACTAATAAAACACTGATTCAGAACTGATTCAGACTCAATCCAGTTTCAGCTGATAAACGAGTGTCTAATTCACTAATAAAACACTGATTCAGATCTGATTCAGACTCAATCCAGTTTCAGATGATGAGTGTCTAATTCACTAATAAAACACTGATTCAGATCTGATTCAGACTCAATCCAGTTTCAGATGATAAACGAGTGTCTAATTCACTAATAAAACTCTGATTCAGACTAAATCCAGTTTCAGCTGATAAACGAGTGTCTAATTCGCTAATAAAACACTGATTCAGATCTGATTCAGACTCAATCCAGTTTCAGATGATAAACGAGTGTCTAATTCACTAATAAAACACTGATTCAAATCTGATTCAGACTCAATCCAGTTTCAGATGATAAACGAGTGTCTAATTCGCTAATAAAACACTGATTCGGATCTGATTCAGACTCAAGCCAGTTTCAGATGATAAACGAGTGTCTAATTCACTAATAAAATACTGATTCAGATCTGATTCAGACTCAATCCAGTTTCAGATGATAAACGAGTGTCTAATTCACTAATAAAATACTGATTCAGATCTGATTCAGACTCAATCCAGTTTCAGATGATAAACGAGTGTCTAATTCACTAATAAAACACTGATTCAGATCTGATTCAGACTCAATCCAGTTTCAGCTGATAAACTAGTGTCTAATTCACTAATAAAACACTGATTCAGATCTGATTCAGACTCAATCCAGTTTCAGCTGATAAACGAGTGTCTAATTCACTAATAAACACTGATTCAGATCTGATTCAGACTCAATCCAGTTTCAGATGATAAACGAGTGTCTAATTCACTAATAAAACACTGATTCAGATCTGATTCAGGGTGTACTCACACTAGCCAGTTTGAACCGTGCCCGAGTGCGTTTGACCACCAAAGCGCGGTTCGTTTGACTAGTGTGAGTGCTCCGAACCGTCCCCGGGCGCGGCTCGATTAGCCGGCCCTGGCCCGCTTGGAAGAGGTGGGCCAGAGCGCGGTTCAGTTGGACTCGGGCGCGGTTCGCATGCAGTGTGAGCGCTAACCGTGCTGGAGCACGGAACAGCTGCGCGCTACTATCAACATTACAACAGCAAACACCAAACTATTACTACTTGGATACAGTTTCCAATTAAATCAAGTATATTCACGTTTATAACGGTCCTGGTTCTCACCTCATTGATGAACATGAATTGTAGTTTGCGAGTAAAGCTGCAAATTCCTCCGTCAAAGTCAGCTGCCTCCGTAATAATCTTCTGATATGTGCAGTGCAATCAAGTGAAAATCGCTGCATGGCATAAATGATAAATGTTTTAGGCAGTCTATTAGCGAAAACACTTTTCTTCCCGTTTTCTTCAAAACAAAAAGTTGCATCATGAATGATGTAAGCGTGCTCCGGTCCGGTATGTTAAGTGCAATGTGAGTGCAGGCCAGCGGGGGAGTGGGGAGGGGGGACAATCGCGCTCGGGCACGGTACAAGGCAACCATGCCTAGTGTGAGTACACCCTCAGACTCAATCCAGTTTCAGCTGATAAACGAGGATCTAATTCACTAATAAAACACTGATTCAGATCTGGATTGAATCTGAATCAGTTTCAGTGTGAACAGGCTCATATTGTCTGATATGTGTGATCATTGTGTGTTTTAAAGGGATAGTTCACCCAAAAAGGAAAATTTGACATTTATCTGCTTACCCCCAGGCCATCCAAGGTGTAGGTGTCTTTGTTTCTTCAGTAGAACAGAAATGGAGATTTTTAACTCCAACCGTTGCTGTGTGTCAGTCATATAATGGATGTCAATGGTGACTAAATCTATTAGGGTAAAAAAAACATGCACAGACAACTTCAAATTAATCCATGCGGCTCGTGACGACACATTCATGTCTTAAGACACGAAACGATCGGTTTGTGCGAAAATCCGAACAGTATTTATATAATTTTTGACCTCAAATACAACACTTCCGGTGCAGCACTTCCGGAAAGGAAGGTCAATGTACACGATCTAGTGTAGAGACCTCACACACAGGAAGTGATGTCTCTATACTAGATCGTGTACATTGACCTTCCTTTCCGGAAGTGCTGCGCTATCAGGGCTGTTGGACAGCATGGATTAATTTGAAGTTGTCTGTGCATGTTTTTTTTTTAACCTAATAGATTTAGTCACCATTGACATCCATTATATGACTGACACACAGCAACGGTTGGAGTTAAAAATCTCCATCTGTGTTCTACTGAAGAAACAAAGACACCCCCAGGCCATCCAAGGTGTAGGTAAGCAGATAAATGTCAAATTTTCATTTTTGGGTGAACTATCCCTTTAAAGATGTTCTGGATGAAGTGACTCCGCCTCTCCAGCTCTCAGGTAAAACATCAAGAGCTTTAAACCTGAACTCTAATATTGATTTATTATTAGAGATCAGCTGATTTCACTGGTTTATTGAGTGGATCACCTGATTGTGTGTTGTTGTTGTTGTTGTTGGTGTCAATCAGCTGATTTTTATATTGTATGGCTTGTATAGATCAGTGGTGGATTTCTGGTCTTTTCATCATCATTCTTCTGGCGTTTCTCTGTTTTGTGCTGCGTAAAAGGATCTTCAGGTGTAAAAGGATCTTCTGGTGAGACTGATCTCAGTTCACTCAGTAAATCTCAGTAGCTCATGTCAGATCAGAGCATGCATGACAGTCTGATACTATGAGAGATATAATGATGTATAATAATCAGTTTCTCTCTGCGGTCATGTGTTTTCCTGGGTGCGACTCTAAGACACAGATGAAGATCAGATGTGAAGATCCTCATTCAGTGCAGGAATCTCAGCAGTTAAAGGCTTCAGAGATTGAGGTCTGATTCAACATCACGGCTCATTTTTCATATCTACTCAAACTTTGAAGACGTTCCTTTGAAATGAAGAACAATGTGGATTTCCAGACCCTTCACTGCCTCTGTTCCTCTGTGGTGAAATGATCTGCTGACCTCCATACGGCCTTCAAGAAGCAGCTGAAGACATCTGAACCTCTCCACAACCTAAAAAACCAAGACTCTTACCTAAAATATCAGATTTTCAGCAAAAGTAAAATGTGGAAAGAACACTGATGCTTGATATCTCATGTCATAAAATCCGCTTTTGTTACAACATCAATTGTAAAGTTGCATCTGTAGCTCTTTTATGATCTTTTTTATGATTTATGATTTTATGATCTTTTTTATGATTTATGATTTTATGAGACGGTGATATTCAGGACCAGGAGCTTGATAATTAGGGGCCAAGCACCGAAGGTGCGAAGGCACCTATTGAAACCGTTCCCGTTCTTATTATTAGGGGCCAAGCACCGAAGGTGCGAAGGCACCTATTGAAACCGTTCCCGTTCCTATTATTATTATTATTCATCTTCTTCTTCTTCTTCTTCTTCTTCTTCTTCCGCCACGAAGTCTATGGCAGCCCATAGAACCGTATGGTAAAAAGTTATGAAATTCGGCACACTTATAGAGGACGGTCTCAAGTGTCTCCATAGCAAGTTTGGAGTCTCTAACTCAATCCCTCTAGCGCCACCATCAGTCCAAAATTTGACTCATGTTTATGCTAATAACTTTTGAACCATAAGGGCTAGAAACAAAATTCTTTTTTCCTCTGATTCCTTGGCTGAAGACGATTCGATTGCACCCTATGATGTCATTTTCCGTCATAAAAATTTTCCCGCCATTTTTAATTTTCCGAAAAACCTACTTTTACAAACTCGTCCTAGACGGTTCATCCGATTTGCACGAAAATTGAACCAGATCATCTTCAGTCCATGCTGACAAAAAATCTTGCAAATCAAGTTGATTCGTCAAATCATTTGCGATAAACGCGCAAACAAAATTTACGTAGCGGTTGCAAAAACACACTTAAGGCAATATCTCCGCAACGCTTTATCGTATTCAAACCAAACTTGGTACATGTCATCACAAGCATGACTTGAGGCACAATACAGCGTTTCGGCGCAGCGCCACCTACTGGTCCGGAGATACGAAAAATTGCTATTTTTGCTTATAACTTCTGAACTGTTTGTCCAAAAATCATAAAAGTGGTCTCGTTACATTCAGGACGGCATGCCGAGTCGTCTGATATTCAATTTTACCATATCGGCCATTTTGGCTGTCGGCCATTTTGAATTTTGTCAAAAAATGCTATATTTTACAAATGCATTAGTATATTGTTACTAAACTCGGTATGTGACTTCCATGCTATGCCCTGAAGGTACTCAAAAAGTTTTAGGGCAGTGCCACCTTGTGGTCAAAAGAAATAACAAACTTGACAAAAATGCTAATAACTTTTGATTAAATTAGCCTAGTATATTGAAATTGGTCATAATAGAGTCATTGGCTCTTGCCGATTCAATTGCAACTTATGATGTCATTTTCGGTCATGATAATTTCCCCGCCATTTTTAATTTTCCAAAAAACCTACTTTTGCGAACTCGTCCTAGACGGTTTGTCCGATTTGCACAGAAATTGAACCATATCATCTTCAGACCATGCTGACAAAAAATCTTGCAAATCAAGTTGATTTGTCAAATCGTTTTTGATAAACGCGCGCACAAATTTTGCGTAGCGGTTGCAAAAACACTCATAAGCCTATATCTCCACAACGCGTTATCGTATTCAAACCAATCTTGGTATATGTCATCACAAGCATGACCTGAAGCAACATGCAGCGTTTCTGCGCAGCGCCACCTACTGGTCCGGAGATACAAAAATTGGCTATTTTTGCTTATAACTTTTGAACTGTTTGTCCAAAAATCATGTCTTCCGCACCATGCTTTGAAGGTACTCAAAACGTTTTGGGGCAGTGCCACCTTGTGGTCAGAGGTTATAACAAAATTTACAAACATGCTAATAACTTTTGATTAAATTAGCCTAGTTTAATGAAACTGGTCATAATACAGTCATTGGCTCATGCCGAGAACAGAGATACTAATTTTTCCATATTTGGTCAAACATCCTGTCCTCAATGTTCTTATTTGATCAAAACCTACCTTTTCAAACTCATCCTAGACCGTTTGTCCAATTTCCACCAAAATCGAATCGTATCATCTTCAGACTGTGTCAACAAAAAGTTAGGGATTTTGCATCAATAGATGAAGCCGTTTTTGTAAACCGCAGCGACGAAGTTGAGCCATTATGCCAAAATTACTCTTGAGGCTGTATCTCTGCAATGCTTTGACATATTGGCATCAAACTGTGCATGTGTCATTGTTCCCTTATTCTGACCACACCACATCAATTTCGTATCTGTGCCACCTATTGGTCAAAAGTGATAAACCATTAACTTACATTATCAGTGACTCAATATATGATATTTCAGCCATTTTGCCTAATCTTCTTAAACTGTATAATTGTTAATTGTTGCAGTTGGTCTGACACTCTCAGACTACAATGCATTTTCAGCCTTTTGCTTAAAATCATCTTAAAACGTGATTAATTGCTCATTGCTCCAGTTGATCTGACACTGCCAGCCATTTTGGCATGTCTTGTCTTCTTCTTTGCGCTTGGCCCCGGTATTGCTGCTTGCAGCTATATTTATTATTCATCTTCTTCTTCTTCTTCTTCTTCTTCTTCTTCTTCTTCTTCCGCCACGAAGTCTATGGCAGCCCATAGAACCGTATGGTAAAAAGTTGTGAAATTTGGCACACTCATAGAGGACAGTCTGAAATGTCACCGTAGCAAATTTGGAGTCTCAAACTCAATCCCTCTAGCGCCACCATCAGTCCAAAATTTGACTCATGTTTATGCTAATAACTTTTGAACCATAAGGGCTAGAAACAAAATTCTTTTTTCCTCTGATTCCTTGGCTCAAGACGATTCGATTGCACCCTATGACGTCATTTTCCGTATTAAAAATTTTCCCGCCATTTTGAATTTTCCGAAAAACCTACTTTTACGAACTCGTCCTAGACGGTTCATCCGATTTGCACGAAAATTGAACCAGATCATCTTCAGACCATGCTGACAAAAAATCTTGCAAATCAAGTTGATTCGTCAAATCATTTGCGATAAACGCGCAAACAAATTTTACGTAGCGGTTGCAAAAACACTCTTAAGGCAATATCTCCACAACGCTTTATCGTATTCAAACCAAACTTGGTACATGACATCACAAGCATGACTTGAGGCAACATACAGCGTTTCGGCGCAGCGCCACCTACTGGTCCGGAGATACGAAAAATTGCTATTTTTGCTTATAACTTCTGAACTGTTTGTCCAAAAATCATAAAAGTGGTCTCGTTACATTCAGGACGGCATGCCGAGTCGTCTGATATTCAATTTTACCATATCGGCCATTTTGGCTGTCGGCCATTTTGAATTTTGTCAAAAAATGCTATATTTTACAAATGCATTAGTATATTGTTACTAAACTCGGTATGTGACTTCCTTGCTATGCCCTGAAGGTACTCAAAAAGTTTTAGGGCAGTGCCACCTTGTGGTCAAAAGATATAACAAACTTGACAAAAATGCTAATAACTTTTGATTAAATTAGCCTAGTATATTGAAACTGGTCATAATAGAGTCATTGGCTCATGCCGATTCAATTGCAACCTATGATGTCATTTTCGGTTATGATAATTTCCCCGCCATTTTTAATTTTCCAAAAAACCTACTTTTACGAACTCGTCCTAGACGGTTTGTCCGATTTGCACGAAAATTGAACCAGATCATCTTCAGACCATGCTGACAAAAAATCTTGCAAATCAAGTTGATTTGTCAAATCGTTTTCGATAAACGCGCACACAAATTTTGCGTAGCGGTTGCAAAAACACTCATAAGCCTATATCTCCACAACGCTTTATCGTATTCAAACCAATCTTGGTATATGTCATCACAAGCATGACCTGAAGCAACATGCAGCGTTTCGGCGCAGCGCCACCTACTGGTCCGGAGATACAAAAAATGGCTATTTTTGCTTATAACTTTTGAACTGTTTGTCCAAAAATCATGTCTTCCGCACCATGCTTTGAAGGTACTCAAAACGTTTTGGGGCAGTGCCACCTTGTGGTCAGAGGTTATAACAAAATTTACAAACATGCTAATAACTTTTGATTAAATTAGCCTAGTTTAATGAAACTGGTCATAATACAGTCATTGGCTCATGCCGAGAACAGAGATACTAATTTTTCCTTATTTGGTCAAACATCCTGTCCTCAATGTTCTTATTTGATCAAAACCTACTTTTTCAAACTCATCCTAGACCGTTTGTCCAATTTCCACCAAAATCGAATCGTATCATCTTCAGACTGTGTCAACAAAAAGTTAGGGATTTTGCATCAATAGATGAAACCGTTTTTGTAAACCGCAGCGACGAAGTTGAGCCATTATGCCAAAATGACTCTTGAGGCTGTATCTCTGCAATGCTTTGACATATTGGCATCAAACTTTGCATGTGTCATTGTTCCCTTATTCTGACCACACCACATCAATTTCGTATCTGTGCCACCTATTGGTCAAATGTGATAAACCATTAACTTACATTATCAGTGACTCAATATATGATATTTCAGCCATTTTGCCTAATCTTCTTAAACTGTATAATTGTTAATTGTTGCAGTTGGTCTGACACTCTCAGACAATGCATTTTCAGCCTTTTGCTTAAAATCATCTTAAAACGTGATTAATTGCTCATTGCTCCAGTTGATCTGACACTGCCAGCCATTTTGGCATGTCTTGTCTTCTTCTTTGCGCTTGGCCCCGGTATTGCTGCTTGCAGCTATATTTCACATTATATTCATGAATTCCCATTTCCAGGCATGAAGAAAATCCCCGGACCCACTTTATATTAGATTAAATAAATTAATAATATGATACAATGCATTTATTGTGTACGGATATGTTTTTACATTGTACTTACATTTTAAAAATTACTTGCATGTAATTACATCTGTAATCAATTTCTGTAGTTACTTTTGTAATTACACCATTGACCCATCCCTTACACCTAACCCTACCCTTAAACTTACCCACACCATTACACCTGTCCCTAACCCTACCCTTAAACTTACCCACACCACCACACCTGTCCCTAACCCTACCCTTAAACTTACTCATACCACCACACCTGTCCCTAACCCTACCCTTAAACTTACCCATACCACCACACCTGTCCCTAACCCTACCCTTAAACTTACCCACACCACCACACCTGTCCCTAACCCTACCCTTAAACTTACCCACACCACCACACCTGTCCCTAACCCTACCCTTAAACTGACCCATTCCACCACACCTGTCCCTAACCCTACCCTTAAACTGACCCACACCACCACACCTGTCCCTAACCCTACCCTTAAACTTACCCACACGACCACACCTGTCCCTAACTCTACCCTTAAACTGACCCACACCACCACACCTGTCCCTAACCCTACCCTTAAACTTACCCACACCACCACACCTGTCCCTCACCTTACCCTTAAACTGACCCACACCAACACACCTGTCCCTCACCTTATCCTTAAACTGACCCACACGACCACACCTGTCCCTAACTCTACCCTTAAACTTACCCACACCACGACACCTGTCCCTAACCCTACCCTTAAACTGACCCATACCACCACACCTGTCCCTAACCCTACCCTTAAACTTACCCACACCACCACACCTGTCCCTAACCCTACCCTTAAACTGACCCATACCACCACACCTGTCCCTAACCCTACCCTTAAACTGACCCACACCACCACACCTGTCCCTAACCCTACCCTTAAACTGACCCATACCACCACACCTGTCCCTAACTTTACCCTTAAACTTACCCACACCTGTTCCTAACCCAACCCTTAAACTTACCCATACCACCACACCTGTCCCTAACCCAACCCTTAAACTTACCCACACCAACACACCTGTCCCTAACTTTACCCTTAAACTTACCCCCACCACCACACCTGTCCCTAACCCTACCCTTAAACTGACCCATACCACCACACCTGTCCCTAACCCAACCATTAAACTGACCCACACCACCACACCTGTCCCTAATCCTAGCCTTAAACTTACCCACACCACCACACCTGTCCCTAACTTTACCCTTAAACTTAACCCACACCACCACACCTGTCCCTAACCCTACCCTTAAACTGACCCAAACCACCACACCTGTCCCTAACCCAACCATTAAACTTACCCATACCACCACACCTGTCCCTAATCTTACCCTTAAACTGACCCACACCACCACACCTGTCCCTAACCCTACCCTTAAACTGACCCACACCACCACACCTGTCCCTAACCCTACCCTTAAACTTACCCACACCACCACACCTGTCCCTATCCCTACCCTTAAACTGACCCACACCACCACACCTGTCCCTATCCCTACCCTTAAACTGACCCACACCACCACACCTGTCCCTATCCCTACCCTTAAACTGACCCACACCACCACACCTGTCCCTAACCCTACCCTTAAACTTACCCACACCACCACACCTGTCCCTAACCCTACCCTTAAACTGACCCACAGCACCACACCTGTCCCTAACCCAACCATTAAACTTACCCATACCACCACACCTGTCCCTAACCTTACCCTTAAACTGACCCACACCACCACACCTGTCCCTAACCCTACCCTTAAACTGACCCACACCACCACACCTGTCCCTAACCCTACCCTTAAACTTACCCACACCACCACACCTGTCCCTAACCCTACCCTTAAACTTACCCACACCACCACACCTGTCCCTAACTCTACCCTTAAACTGACCCATACCACCACACCTGTCCCTCACCTTACCCTTAAACTGACCCACACCAACACACCTGTGCCTAACCCTACCCTTAAACTTACCCACACCACCACACCACACCTGTCCCTAACCCTACCCTTAAACTGACCCACACCACCACACCTGTCCCTAACCCTACCCTTAAACTTACCCACACCACCACACCACACCTGTCCCTAACCCAACCATTAAACTTACCCATACCACCACACCTGTCCCTAACTTTTCCTGTATCCCACCTCAATATCAGAAAACATGTTTTGCAATTCAATATGAACACAAAAAGTACATTGTACTTATTTTTTTGATGTAAGTACATAGTAGTTAAGGCCACCTAATATAAAGTGGGACCATATCCTCCACTAGGCTAGGTTGTATCTGAAATCCCCTGACGCAGACCGTGCCTGAAGGGAAGTGTTTGTAACCTGTTCTGCAGGTGATCTGTTGGACTGGGAGTTGTATCTGGGAGTTAGATACGTTCCATCCACACATCTCTGCATAGACATTAGAAGGAGCAAAGGGCATGTTTTAGCAGGTTCCCAGGGCATGTTCCCTTGTGAGGTCTGTTTGATTATTTCTGCAAAAATAATCTGTTTATCGTGGTATCATTGTTGGTTGATACCATAACTGCAATAAAACAGTGTTTCACAGTTACTTGTAGAATTATAGTCTCATTTCCTGAAACATCAGCCTCTCAGTCATGCAAATTATTGCATTCCATTAAAAGAGAGGAGAGGAAAGTCATGAATGACAGAAGCTCATCTTAAACAAAGACAGTTTACAGGTGGATCTTTTGTTGATCTTGTTTAGGCACTTGGCACGTGCAGTAGGATTTAGACTACTTAAAAACTCATTATAGTGATGTGTATTCATGTGACGCATGAGGGTCTGTGAATGACTTTACAGTTCAATTGACCCTTCGCCAAGCCACACCCAAAAAACGCCACAGGCCAATTGTGACTAGGTGCAGAAGGTCTGTCAATCTTTCGAGTGAGGGAAACATGCCGAAGCGTTGTTCTTATGGATTGTGCAAATCTGATACCCGGTATCCTAAAAGTTTGGATGGGGGTGAGATTTTTTTTCCCTTCCCCAAACCTAAAACCCAAGGGGAGAAATGACGGTGTTCTCTCGATTTGTCCTACCTTTTCAGATTTCCCTACCATAGCTCAAAATTATAGCTATATTTATCGATCCATGCTACCGCATCGAAAAATCCTACTGCATGTTTGTGACTAACTTACGTGAAATAATTCAGTGTAACTGTACAAACTGTTGCGCGTGTGGCCCCTTTAAGACTTGTTGCCCCTTTTAAAATGACGCACCAAAGTGAAGTGAAGAAGAAATGCGAGCCGATGGTGCTGCAGTGTTATATGTGTGCGTGCATTCTATAAAGTGAGTTAATTATTTTTCTTATACACTTAGGAGGAAGTTTATGCTGTAACCTTGCATATAATTGTCGATTATTGAAGTTACTGTAGCTACATCTGAGTGTTTAATCGTGTTTATCTAGCGCTGGTTGCCTGCACGTTTATATACAAATCTGCCGTCAGATTATGCGATCACTTTGATCTATATTGTGCTTCATATTTTATGTTGAGATAGATCGTTGTTCAGGTTTTGGATGTAGGCCTATGCAGTGAATTACAGTGTATAAGTAAAAGTGTGAGTTGATTAAGATTATAGTTAAATGGCTTATTCAGATGCTAATATGGCTAATCATGGAGCTATAGTATTTCACATTTAGGCTTATTGCAAGTGATATTCCACTGATCATTTTTTGTTTGTTTATTGGATTGTTAATAATTTGAAAAGTCTGTATTATTTACTTATTGTAATTGTTGTTTATCTTTGTACAGACCACACACATACTCATGCATCTATAAAGGCATAAAACGAAAGAACTGTGGTTGACTGAGTTCCTGGGTTCTGACCGACCCACCAGGGCGAGTGTTGCTTATCCAACAGTCCTTTAAGAGAGAAACTAGAATTCCAATTCCAAATCCTACAAATGGTCCTTCGAGCCGGATAACACTTCCCTGGATTAAGATGTCAGCCAATTCTGCACCAGTAAACCCATCGGTTCGCCCAAAGCGCCGTCCAGCCTATCTACAAGATTATGAGGTGGATTTCCCAAGCCTTCATAAATCAGCTTCACCAGTTAATACGAGGGAACAAGCAGTAGAGTCATCTGATGACGATTACTCTTTATCACACATTGGAGTATCTGCTGAAAACCCTAAAGGAGCACACAGTTTAACTGTCTTTTCTACCCCTTCGAGGTTGACTGTGAGGGATGAGCATCGTGATCTCCCAAATCCTCGACAGCAACTCGTTTCCAAATCTTTTCGCCAGTCATCACCTCAATGTCCGAATCGACAACTACAGTTTGAATCTAATGCAGAGTTTCTTCCCCTTGGTGATGAATGTGATGGATACCAGAGCGATCGATCAGATGCTAGCTCTATAAAGTTGCAAAGGATCTCAGAAGAGAATTCCAGACTCCGTAAAACACAGCAGGCCATTCAAGCTGATCTTAAACGAATCGAAACAGCCAAAGATGAGTTGATCCAGCTTCTAGACAGAGCTTGTAGTCTGCAAAGGCCTTTATCTACTCCTAACACCCAGTCTAATCATCCATCAGCTAAACTCCACCATGCAGTGCATGTGAGTGATGAAGACTGGCCAGAGCCTCCTCCACCCGTCACATATGATGAGCCAGAAATTATGAATCGGCATAATGATAAGCAAAGGCTTCACAGCAGTACAAGGGCTGCACCAATATTCACCCCCCGACTCACTTCAGTGGAGAAGACTGTGGATTCACACCATCCAAGTCAGTATGATGATCAGCTACGGTGTGGTCAATACGCTGCCCAAATGACAAGTCAACAGCACGTTTACGACCATCCATGGGAATCATCCCAACGTCCTAATCCTGGACATCACAGAATGACATCCTATAATATGTCTCCTCACATGGCATCTACGGATCTGACTGAGAAATATTACAAAGGACCATGCCCCACCATTCCCTTTTTCCGGAATAAAGATCCAAGTGAGTTTGCCCGTTTAAAAATGGCCTTAGACAACCTCTTGCCACCTGATAGTACTGAAATGTTCAAATATCAGGTCCTGGTTGACCATCTAAAATTGGACGATGCTTGTCTAATAGCAGACTCATTCTTGCACTCTCCTACACCTTACAGAGACACCATGATGGCTCTCAATGAACGGTTCGGTCAGCCCCACCAGGTAGCATTAAAGAGGATTGCTACTATTCTTGATTCTCCTGATATAAGCCGCAACGACCCATCAGCCTTTGAGAAGTTCTCTCTTCAAGTGCAGTCTCTAGTTGGTCTGCTAAAGACATTAGGCCAGGCGGGTAGCATTGAGTTGCAGTGTGGGTCGCATGTTGCACGCCTCCTCAGTAAGCTGCCACCTGAAAGACGGGCTGATTTTCGCCGCCACATGATACATCGGCCTGGAGTAACATTCTCATTGATAGATCTAGCAGACTGGCTGAAATATGAATCTTGGTGCCAAAGCTACGATGATCAGATCGTAAAAGGAGAAAGCAGGCCCAAACGAGAATCTCAGGTAGCTCCACGATCACACCGAACCACTGCCACTGTACTGACTGGGTCTGGGAACAGTGCTGAGGTAACAACCACTACATATTCTTCTGCTAAGGTGGATGAGAAAGTTAAGAGTAGGCCCTCAGTATATTGTTCTTACTGTCAGAACTCTGAGCATGCATTCAGCCAATGCCCCAGAATTCCAAACCTCACCAAAGAACAGCTCTCAGAGTGGATACGGGCCAATAGGAGATGCTGGCGTTGTGGCCTTGCTCATCAGGCTGCCCACTGTGGTCTAAAGAAACCATGTCCACTTTGCCAGAGAAAGCATCTACGAATTCTCCATGAGCTAAATGAGAGGCCTGTCATAGAGGCATCCAAAACGGAGGCTTGCCTAGTCAGTTCAGCGACAGACATTTTACCTGAACAAACCAGCCAGCAGTAATAAGGTCTTACTCAAAGTTGTCAGAGTGCTCCTACATCATGGACATTGCACACTGGACACATTTGCAATCCTTGATGATGGCTCTGAGCGTACGATGCTCCTGCCAGAGGCAGTACAGAAGCTTGGCTTGCGAGGGACTCAAGAAAGCTTAGCTCTGAGAACAATCCGTCATGATGTGCAAACCCTTGATGGAGCTTCAGTCTCATTTTACATTTCTCCATACTCTAGTCCAAAGAAGCGGTATCTCATATCAGGAGCCTTTACTGCCCCACAGCTTGATCTTGTTGATCACTCTTATCCAATTCCCAAGCTGCAGAAGCGATACAAACACTTGGTTGGACTGCCGCTGCAGCACTTTGAAAGGGCCAAACCTCTCATCCTTGTTGGTGCAGATCAAACCCACATAATCTCACCAATCGAGCCAGTTAGACTTGGTCCACCTGGGGGTCCAGCTGCAATAAGAACCAAATTAGGATGGACACTCCAGGGCCCTACCAGCCTGTTGGAGCAGAGACTTCAGCCAAAACAGTGTCTCCACATATCCATTCCCCTCAGCAACACAGAATTGTTCAAAAATTTTGAAAGGCTGTGGCAAGTGGATGTTTTGCCATTTCAGAATGAAAAGGAGTGTACAAGATCCAAGCAGGACCAAAAGGCCATTGAGTTGCTGGAAACCAAGACAGTTCGAGTAGAATTGGATGGTATACGCCGCTATGCGACACC
Source organism: Gobio occitaniae (assembly GCA_033150135.1). Classification (NCBI taxonomy): domain Eukaryota; kingdom Metazoa; phylum Chordata; class Actinopteri; order Cypriniformes; family Gobionidae; genus Gobio; species Gobio occitaniae. The sequence continues at coordinate 224,281 of JARQWZ010002105.1, forward strand.
TTTGCTGCGTAAATGTGACATGCCCTATCTTCATGCCACTATGGAAGCTGTCATGCCACGCCTACGAAGTACTGAGAGAAAACTTGTCAGAGACGAGCAACAAGCTGAAGCTTATTCCTCAGAAATCCAGAAGTTGGTTCAGTCTGGAGCTATCAGAAAGCTCAGTCCAGAAGAAAGGGAAAGAGAGGGTGAATCCTGGTTCATTCCTCACCACATGGTGCACCATAATGAAAAGAATCGTGTGGTGTTTGATTGCTCCTTTCAGTTCAATGGCCTCAGTCTAAATGATTCACTCCTTGCTGGCCCCACCTTGGGTTCATCACTCCTTGGAGTCTTACTCAGATTCCGTGAGCATGCAGTGGCCATCAGTGCTGATATCAGGGGTATGTTTCATCAGGTCCGCCTTCTTCCTGAAGATAGACCACTTCTTAGGTTTATCTGGCGTGACTCAAAGGAGAAGGGTTCCCCTGATGTCTTTGAATGGCAAGTTCTGCCGTTCGGGACGACCTGCAGCCCCTGCTGTGCTACCTTTGCCTTACAACGGCATGTAAGAGAACATAGCCAACCCGACGAAGATGTGAGGTTCTCAATAGAACGATGCTTCTACGTTGACAATTGCTTGCAGAGTTTGTCATCACCAGAGGAGGCTAAGCAATTGGTTGACAAGCTGAGAGGGCTGTTAGCTGAAGGAGGCTTTGAATTGAGACAGTGGGCCAGCAATGTGCCATCTGTGATTCACCATCTTCCACGTGAAGCCAGATCGGATGGTCTTGAGCTCTGGCTAGCCCATGAAAAGACAGATGTCCAGGAGTCCACTTTGGGACTGAGCTGGAATTGCCCTGCAGATGTCCTGACGTACCGTCACCGGCCCATAAATCATGGCACTCCAACCATGAGGATTATTTATAAAGTCTTAGCAAGTCAGTATGACCCATTGGGATATATCCTTCCGTTCACAACCAGGGCTAAAGTATTGGTCCAACAACTTTGGAGCAAGCAGCACAGCTGGGATGACTCCCAACTTCCCCAAGCTTTAATTCAGAACTGGAACGAATGGGAAGGTGAGCTGCAGGTTCTTCACAAGATCAGTTTCCCAAGGTCATACCTACCATCTTCAGTAGATCAAACCAGATCTGTTACAGACCTTCACGTGTTCAGCGATGCCTCAGAGAGTTCATATGGAGCAGTCGCTTACCTGCGCACTGAAGATCAGCTTGGTAAGATCCATCTGTCGTTTGTACTGGCACGTTCTAGAGTGGCACCAAAAAGAGTCCTGTCAATACCCCGTTTGGAGCTATGTGCTGCTGTGATTGGTGCACAGTTAACAAACTTGTTGAAGAAGGAGTTAACTTTGCCACTTCGCCATTCAGTTCTTTGGACCGACTCCACCACGGTGCTGTCCTGGATTCAGTCAGAGTCCTGCCATTTCAAAGTTTTTGTCGGTACCAGAGTGGCTGAAATCCATGAGCTTACCAGCCTCAGTACCTGGCGACATGTCGAATCAGCACAAAATCCAGCGGACGACCTTACAAGGGGAAAGACTCTGAAAGACCTTGCTAAGCTCAACAGATGGAGCCAGGGGCCCCCATTCCTGCTCCTTCCACCAGAAAACTGGCCAACAAACCCTACAGAGCGCCTGGAGATTGACAAATCTGAGCTTAAAAAATCTGCATACTGTGGAGTAGTAGCGGTCGATGTACCAACCGGCAGTGAGTACAGGACATGGACAGAATTGGTAAAGGCCACTGCGGAGGAGCTACATGGGGCGGCTGGATAGTCAGGAGAACCTACAGCAAACACTTACCAAGCGGCAGAGACATGCATACTCCAGAAAGTGCAAAATGAAAGTTTCCCTGTTGAGTTGCAACAACTGAAATCAGGCAAGGCTCTTCAACATAATATCCGCTTACTCACCCTATCTCCAGAATATGACACTGCGACCAATCTAATCCGGGTTGGTGGTAGGCTAAGACGTGCTGAAACTTTAGATCCTGCCCTGAAACATCCCATTGTACTAGATTCTAAACATCCAGTTGTGAAGTTACTCCTCCAAGATTATGATAAAAGACTCTGCCATCCAGGCCCTGATCGGGTGTTTGCGGAAATACGACGACAGTTCTGGGTTCTAAGAGGAAGAGCAGCCATCCGCAACTTACAACATGCCTGTACAGAATGCCAACGTCTGAGAGCCAAACCTACCATTTCGAAAATGGCAGACCTTCCTTTAGCACGCTTGCGTCTCTACAAGCCAGCCTTTCATTCAACTGGGATGGATTGCTTCGGCCCCTTACTTGTAAAGATTGGTCGACGAATAGAAAAGAGGTGGGGAATCCTCTACAAGTGTCTTACCACTCGGGCTGTGCACCTAAACCTTCTGTACAATTTGGACACTGATTCCTTTCTGATGTCACTTCGGAGGTTTATTGCACGTAGAGGCTCTCCTGCAGAATTATTGTCAGACCAAGGAACCAATTTCCGAGGTGGGGAACGGGAACTCTGGGAAGCATTCCAGTCTATGTCACCTGATCTTCAACAAAGACTTGCACCACTGAAGATAGCATTCCATTTTAATCCTCCTGCAGCACCACACTTTGGAGGAGTGTGGGAGAGGGAGATAAGATCCATTAAAATGGCACTATCTGCGTCTATTGGAGCCCAAACAGTATCGGAAGAAGTTCTCAGGACTGTGTTGGTTGAAGTGGAGAACATACTTAATTCGACCGCTTGGGTATGTATCTTCTAATGTGGCTGATCCTGATCCAGTAACACCTAACTTTCTTCTCATGGGGCGGCTAGACAACTCCCTGCCTGCAGTCATATACCCTAAAGAAGCTGGACTAAGTCGTCGCCGGTGGAGACACTCCCAAGTGCTAGCTGACCACTTCTGGTCCTCCTTTATCCGCCATTACCTTCCGAACCTGCAGGTCAGACAGAAATGGCACCGTACATTCCCTAATATCACCACAGGCACGGTTGTCATGATAGTGGATCCCCAACAGCCCAGAGCACATTGGCCTATTGGAAGAGTTGTCCAAGTGCACCCCAGTCAAGACTCGCAAGTGAGATCAGTGGACGTCCAAGTTAAGGGTAAGATTTATACTAGACCTGTGGCTCGACTTGTGGCCCTACCATCCATTCCAGAAGATGATACGGATGAGCCTAACACACCCCCTGTAGCATCAGTAACTCACACGCAACCTTCTCAAATGTCAAATTGAACACAATTTGGGGGCAGCTGTACAAACTGTTGCGCGTGTGGCCCCTTTAAGACTTGTTGCCCCTTTTAAAATGACGCACCAAAGTGAAGTGAAGAAGAAATGCGAGCCGATGGTGCTGCAGTGTTATATGCGTGCGTGCATTCTATAAAGTGAGTTAATTATTTTTCTTATACACTTAGGAGGAAGTTTATGCTGTAACCTTGCATATAATTGTCGATTATTGAAGTTACTGTAGCTAAATCTGAGTGTTTAATCGTGTTTATCTAGCGCTGGTTGCCTGCACGTTTATATACAAATCTGCCGTCAGATTATGCGATCACTTTGATCTATATTGTGCTTCATATTTTATGTTGAGATAGATCGTTGTTCAGGTTTTGGATGTAGGCCTATGCAGTGAATTACAGTGTATAAGTACAAATGTGAGTTGATGAAGATTATAGTTAAATGGCTTATTCAGATGCTAATATGGCTAATCATGGAGCTATAGTATTTCACATTTAGGCTTATTGCAAGTGATATTCCACTGATCGTTTTTTGTTTGTTTATTGGATTGTTAATAATTTGAAAAGTCTGTATTATTTACTTATTGTAATTGTTGTTTATCTTTGTACAGACCACACACATACTCATGCATCTATAAAGGCATAAAACGAAAGAACTGTGGTTGACTGAGTTCCTGGGTTCTGACCGACCCACCAGGGCGAGTGTTGCTTATCCAACAGTCCTTTAAGAGAGAAACTAGAATTCCAATTCCAAATCCTACAGTAACTTTACCGAGGATTCTTATTGGGGAAAACGATTTTACAGTGCAAAATACCCCATCAGATTATCATACCAGTATGAAATAAACGGGTTGGATGATTTTACAGTGCAATGATAACATTCTCCCACTGCTTGATCCACAACAATCCGATGGGGTATTTTGCAATCAGGCTAATGTCTTGTGTTTATTCCAAAAGATTTATGGATAAGCTGTTTGATTTATAATTATTAGATTCTTTTCTAATTTCACATACCCTGCTGTGCGTGAACCTACGATATTATTTGACTTTCTTACAATTTAAGTGACTGTTGGGCAGGACAGCAAAGCTAATACTATCAAATGTTTACAAATGGGTGGGCTAAAAGCAGACTACACGTAGCCCGTCCAATTCAGAGCTAAATCGTGGCTACAGATAGACCATGTCATGAAATGAAACTTGCAGATATTATTGACATTGCGAACATGATGGGATATCAACCATATCATGCGCTGCATTGCCAAAAACTACAATTAATCGGTTTTGTCTTCTGACTGTCTATAGGAGCTAAATCGTGGCTACGCACAGCCTACACATAGAACATGTTAAAGAAATGAAACCAAACACCTTGTAATCACGGTTGACTTTGCTTTCATGATTGAATATCATACATCTCACAAGTTATTTGGGCAAAAATTACATGTAACCAAATTCAAGGTTAGTTTGGCTAAAAGTGGGCTCCTCATAGCCGGACTATTTCGGGTCTATAGTTAACCTAGACGGTGAAATTACGGCTATTGCTTGCTGGGTCTGTTCAGACAGATGAAGGTGTTTGTGTGAGAGCATCACAGACGCTGTTCCTCATGTCACATCTTCTGTGCTGTCTATGTAGGGAGAGAAGAAGCTCACTATTGCTGAAGCAGAACTAGAGAGGTTAATGACTAGTTCAATCTGTGATCAATCTTATACAGGTGCTGGTCATATAATTAGAATATCATCAAAAAGTTGATTTATTTCACTAATTCCATTCAAAAAGTGAAACTTGTGTATTATATTCATTCATTACACACAGACTGATATATTTCAAACTTTTATTTCTTTTAATTTTGATGATTATAACTGACAACTAAGGGAAATCCCAAATTCAGTATCTCAGAAAATTATATTGATTAAAACAAGTTTTATATAGTCTCAAAACGCTGAATGAATTTTAGTGCAAGTTTATGTTTTACGACTTTGTGATTTTTCTCTACAATTAACCTATATATTTAACACTTAAGTACAAATAAAGTAACAAAAATAGACATTTTAATGTTATAATAGCGATTTGATGATGTATAAAAATCAATTAAAAAAAAGAGAAAAAATGGCTAATGAGCCAATAAGTGTTCCTCTTCTGCCATCTACTGGTTATTGTGGTCATTTCTTTTATAATTTAAATGTTGTTTTTTGTTTGTTTTTTTTTTTTACTTTATATCACACAATTCTGACTTTATATCACACAATTCTGACTTTATATCACACAAATCTGACGTTAAACACACAATTCTGACTTTATATCACACACATCTGACTTTATATCTCACAATTCTGACTTTATATCACACACATCTGACTTTATATCTCACAATTCTGACTATATCACACAAATCTGACTATATCACACAATTCTGACTTTATACACACAAATCTGACTTTATATCACACAATTCTGACTTTATATCACACAATTCTGACTTTATACAAACAATTCTGACTTTATACACACAAATCTGACTATATCACACACATCTGACTTTATACACACAATTCTGACTTTATATCACACAAATCTGACTATATCACACAATTCTGACTTTATATCACACAATTCTGACTTTATATCACACAAATCTGACTTTATATCACACAATTCTGACTTTATATCTCACAATTCTGACTTTATACACACAATTCTGACTTTATATCACACAAATCTGACTTTATATCACACAATTCTGACTTTATACACACAAATCTGACTTTATATCACACAATTCTGACTTTATACACAAATCTGACTTTATATCACACACATCTGACTTTATACACACAATTCTGACTTTATATCACACAAATCTGACTTTATATCACACAATTCTGACTTTATACACACAAATCTGACTTTATATCACACACATCTGACTTTATATCACAATTCTGACTTTATACACACAATTCTGACTTTATATCACACAATTCTGACTTTATACACACAAATCTGACTTTATATCACACAATTCTGACTTTATACACACAAATCTGACTTTATATCACACACATCTGACTTTATACACACAATTCTGACTTTATACACACAAATCTGACTTTATATCACACAAATCTGACTTTATACACACAATTCTGACTTTATATCTCACAATTCTGACTTTATATCTCACAATTCTGACTTTATATCACACAATTCTGACTTTATACACACAATTCTGACTTTATAACTCACAATTCTGACTTTATATCACACAATTCTGACTTTATATCTCACAATTCTGACTTTATACTCACAATTCTGACTTTATATCACACAATTCTGACTTTATATACACAATTCTGACTTTATATCACACAATTCTGACTTTATATCACACAAATCTGACTTTATATCACACAATTCTGACTTTATATCACACACAATTCTGACTTTATACACACAATTCTGACTTTATATCACACAAATCTGACTTTATATCACACAATTCTGACTTTATACACACAAATCTGACTTTATACTCACAATTCTGACTTTATATCACACAATTCTGACTTTATATCTCACAATTCTGACTTTATATCACACAATTCTGACTTTATATCTCACAGTTCTGACTTTATATCTCACAATTCTGACTTTATACTCACAATTCTGACTTTATATCACACAATTCTGACTTTATTTCACACAATTCTGACTTTATATACACAATTCTGACTTTATATCACACACATCTGACTTTATACACACAATTCTGACTTTATATCACACAAATCTGACTTTATATCACACAATTCTGACTTTATACACACAAATCTGACTTTATATCACACACATCTGACTTTATATCACACAATTCTGACTTTATACACACAAATCTGACTTTATATCACACACATCTGACTTTATACACACAATTCTGACTTTATACACACAATTCTGACTTTATATCACACAATTCTGACTTTATACACACAAATCTGACTTTATATCACACACATCTGACTTTATACACACAATTCTGACTTTATATCACACAAATCTGACTTTATATCACACAATTCTGACTTTATACACACAAATCTGACTTTATATCTCACAATTCTGACTTTATATCTCACAATTCTGACTTTATATCACACAATTCTGACTTTATACACACAATTCTGACTTTATATCACACAATTCTGACTTTATACACACAAATCTGACTTTATATCACACAATTCTGACTTTATACACACAAATCTGACTTTATATCACACACATCTGACTTTATACACACAATTCTGACTTTATACACACAATTCTGACTTTATATCACACAATTCTGACTTTATACACACAAATCTGACTATATCACACACATCTGACTTTATACACACAATTCTGACTTTATATCACACAAATCTGACTTTATATCACACAATTCTGACTTTATACACACAAATCTGACTTTATATCACACAATTCTGACTTTATACACACAATTCTGACTTTATATCTCACAATTCTGACTTTATATCACACAATTCTGACTTTATACACACAATTCTGACTTTATATCTCACAATTCTGACTTTATATCTCACAATTCTGACTTTATACACACAATTCTGACTTTATAACTCACAATTCTGACTTTATATCTCACAATTCTGACTTTATATCTCACAATTCTGACTTTATACTCACAATTCTGACTTTATATCACACAATTCTGACTTTATATCACACAATTCTGACTTTATATCACACAATTCTGACTTTATACACACAAATCTGACTTTATATCACACACATCTGACTTTATATCACACAATTCTGACTTTATACACACAAATCTGACTTTATATCACACACATCTGACTTTATACACACAATTCTGACTTTATACACACAATTCTGACTTTATATCACACAATTCTGACTTTATACACACAAATCTGACTTTATATCACACACATCTGACTTTATACACACAATTCTGACTTTATATCACACAAATCTGACTTTATATCACACAATTCTGACTTTATACACACAAATCTGACTTTATATCTCACAATTCTGACTTTATATCTCACAATTCTGACTTTATATCACACAATTCTGACTTTATACACACAATTCTGACTTTATATCTCACAATTCTGACTTTATATCTCACAATTCTGACTTTATACACACAATTCTGACTTTATAACTCACAATTCTGACTTTATATCACACAATTCTGACTTTATACACACAAATCTGACTTTATATCACACACATCTGACTTTATACACACAATTCTGACTTTATACACACAAATCTGACTTTATATCACACAAATCTGACTTTATACACACAATTCTGACTTTATATCTCACAATTCTGACTTTATATCTCACAATTCTGACTTTATATCACACAATTCTGACTTTATACACACAATTCTGACTTTATAACTCACAATTCTGACTTTATATCACACAATTCTGACTTTATATCTCACAATTCTGACTTTATACTCACAATTCTGACTTTATATCACACAATTCTGACTTTATATACACAATTCTGACTTTATATCACACAATTCTGACTTTATATCACACAAATCTGACTTTATATCACACAATTCTGACTTTATATCACACACAATTCTGACTTTATACACACAATTCTGACTTTATATCACACAAATCTGACTTTATATCACACAATTCTGACTTTATACACACAAATCTGACTTTATACTCACAATTCTGACTTTATATCACACAATTCTGACTTTATATCTCACAATTCTGACTTTATATCACACAATTCTGACTTTATATCTCACAGTTCTGACTTTATATCTCACAATTCTGACTTTATACTCACAATTCTGACTTTATATCACACAATTCTGACTTCATTTCACACAATTCTGACTTTATATACACAATTCTGACTTTATATCACACACATCTGACTTTATACACACAATTCTGACTTTATATCACACAAATCTGACTTTATATCACACAATTCTGACTTTATACACACAAATCTGACTTTATATCACACACATCTGACTTTATATCACACAATTCTGACTTTATACACACAAATCTGACTTTATATCACACACATCTGACTTTATACACACAATTCTGACTTTATACACACAATTCTGACTTTATATCACACAATTCTGACTTTATACACACAAATCTGACTTTATATCACACACATCTGACTTTATACACACAATTCTGACTTTATATCACACAAATCTGACTTTATATCACACAATTCTGACTTTATACACACAAATCTGACTTTATATCTCACAATTCTGACTTTATATCTCACAATTCTGACTTTATATCACACAATTCTGACTTTATACACACAATTCTGACTTTATATCACACAATTCTGACTTTATACACACAAATCTGACTTTATATCACACAATTCTGACTTTATACACACAAATCTGACTTTATATCACACACATCTGACTTTATACACACAATTCTGACTTTATACACACAATTCTGACTTTATATCACACAATTCTGACTTTATACACACAAATCTGACTATATCACACACATCTGACTTTATACACACAATTCTGACTTTATATCACACAAATCTGACTTTATATCACACAATTCTGACTTTATACACACAAATCTGACTTTATATCACACAATTCTGACTTTATACACACAATTCTGACTTTATATCTCACAATTCTGACTTTATATCACACAATTCTGACTTTATACACACAATTCTGACTTTATATCTCACAATTCTGACTTTATATCTCACAATTCTGACTTTATACACACAATTCTGACTTTATAACTCACAATTCTGACTTTATATCTCACAATTCTGACTTTATATCTCACAATTCTGACTTTATACTCACAATTCTGACTTTATATCACACAATTCTGACTTTATATCACACAATTCTGACTTTATATCACACAATTCTGACTTTATATCACACAAATCTGACTTTATATCACACAATTCTGACTTTATATCACACACATCTGACTTTATACACACAATTCTGACTTTATATCACACAAATCTGACTTTATACTCACAATTCTGACTTTATATCACACAATTCTGACTTTATATCTCACAATTCTGACTTTATATCACACAATTCTGACTTTATATCTCACAATTCTGACTTTATATCTCACAATTCTGACTTTATTTCACACAATTCTGACTTTATATACACAATTCTGACTTTATATCACACAATCCTGACTTTATATCTCACAATTCTGACTTTATATCACACAATTCTGACTTTATATCTCACAATTCTGACTTTATACTCACAATTCTGACTTTATATCACACAAATCTGACTTTATATCTCACAATTCTGACTTTATATACACAATTCTGACTTTATATCTCACAATTCTGACTTTATACACACAATTCTGACTTTAAATCACACAAATCTGACTTTATATCACACAATTCTGACTTTATATCTCACAATTCTGACTTTATATCACACAATTCTGACTTTATACTCACAATTCTGACTTTATATCACACAAATCTGACTTTATATCACACAATTCTGACTTTATATCTCACAATTCTGACTTTATATCTCACAATTCTGACTTTATATCACACAATTCTGACTTTATATCTCACAATTCTGACTTTATACTCACAATTCTGACTTTATATCACACAAATCTGACTTTATATCTCACAATTCTGACTTTATATACACAATTCTGACTTTATATCACACAATTCTGACTTTATATCACACAATTCTGACTTTATATCTCACAATTCTGACTTTATATCACGCAATTCTGACTTTATATCACGCAATTCTGACTTTATACACACAATTCTGACTTTATATCTCACAATTCTGACTTTATATCACACAATTCTGACTTTATATCTCACAATTCTGACTTTATATCTCACAATCCTGACTTTATATACACAATTCTGACTTTATATCTCACAATTCTGACTTTATACACACAAATCTGACTTTATATACACAATTCTGACTTTATATCACACAATTCTGACTTTATACACACAAATCTGACTTTATATCTCAAAATTCCTGACTTTATACACACAATTATGACTTTATATCACACAAATCTACTATATCACACAATTCTGACTTTATACACACAATTATGACTTTATATCTCACAATTCTGACGTTATATCACACAAATCTGACTTTATATCACACAATTCTGACTTTATACACACAATTATGACTTTATACACACAATTCTGACTTTATATCACACAATTCTGACTTTATACACACAATTATGACTTTATACACACAATTATGACTTTATACACACAATTCTGACTTTATATCACACAATTCTGACTTTATACACACAATTATGACTTTATACACACAATTATGACTTTATACACACAATTATGACTTTATATCTCACAATTCTGACTTTATATCAAATTGAAAACCCCGCCTAAGCAACGATAGGAGGGTTAAGTTAATGATTGGTGGTTCGGTCAGGTCATGTGTTAAATGCATATATTGCTAGAAACTTGGGATTTCATCATTTCACTCTCTTAAAACTCATTCTTTCCTCACTTCTTTCCTTTTGCAACACGTATTAATGTGTGTATGTGTTAGATGTTAGTTTTATGTGTTAGAGTAATTAATAAAGTTTCGGTTGCATTTAAGGATAAGTGTTCGTGTGTTATCCCATATGAAAAAATACAATAGTATATTATAGTAAAATTTCAGTAAAATTACTCTAGTAAATACTATAGTGTTTTTGAACCATACTATAGTAAAGATACTACAGTAAATTGTAGTATATTATAGTATTCACTACACTTTGTTCATTTACTGTAGTATATTTACTATAGTACAGTTCAAAAACACTATAGTATTTACTAGAGTAATTTTACTGTAATATACTATAGTATTTTTTCAGGTGGGATGTTCTCACGAATATAATGTCTTTAAACTTTTGATCTAAGTTACCTGGCTGTTAAATAGTGTTTCACTATTGTGTGGATATTAATATCCGCTGCAGAGTTGATATTTACGGCCCGTTCAAACGAACTCAGGATAAGTCATCTGCCCGGCGGTAAATTAGACTCTTTCAAAATTCCCTATGAATTAACTAATTCATTAATTTGAGCTTACATATCGGTGGACGAATAAGTTGATAAGGTGTAAACATTATTTATATGTAATTCGGATCTCTTTCAGTAATTCAATTCCGCGTTGAGTTATTTGATCCGATTCAACTCTTACAGTCGATATGTGGTGCGTGATTTTATCTGAATTGAGCTCAGACAGGGATGACCACCGAAACTGCCATAGCTTAATAGAAACTCTCTTAGCCATGCAATTTGGGACTTTACATCAAATTGAAATGCTACATTTAACTCAGGTAAAACTTATGTAACTAATGTAAGATGAAAGTAAAGGTTCAATAATATGTTATGTGGTACTCCTTACGAAGATGCATGTATTAAATTTAGGGATGCACCGAATCCAGATTTTTGGGGTTCGGCCGAATACCAAATCCACTGGTTAAGATTCGGCCGAATCCGAATACCGAATCCTACTCCCATTCGCAGTCCATTATCAAAGTAAACACATTAATGAAGTTAACAACGTCCACAGCTCTGTAGGGATGCCATTAACTGTTTTGGTCAAGTTTACTAAAGTAAACATTGTCGTGTATGTTCTTCTCGACGCTATTTAATGATGGTTTATAGAAAAATTACCCCGAGTCGTCCTCTGTCGTTTCAAAGAACAACCCAACGGAGAGCGCAGGAGGCGCGCGCTATTGTGCCGACATCAAGATGGAGCGCCACCATCGTGATGCCACGCCCCCGTTGCGAGTCTGTTGTGTGCGACAGCGTATTAGTTAAACTAAAAACTTAGCAGGGATTGCTCTGTAAATTAAATTGAGAATGTAACTATGCATATATGCTATTTTAAATACTGTAGTCTATGCCAGATATATAGCCTACATTTTGAAATCATTTGAGGCTGAAACATCCATATGCGTGTTTATTTTAGCACTTCCGTCAGTGAAACAACACACTACAGCCTATAAAACAAAAACGATTTTCAGTAAATAATGGTAACCTCAAGAATATATGAAAATTAAATATTAGTTAGAGAAATATTTGATTCATACTATTTCCCCGCAAAGATGCGTCATATAGCCTACCGCTCTGCGCTTTGAGAGGAATGGGACACTGAATAGACACCTTCTTGAATATCTTCGTCTTCATATGTTCTACTGATGTTGCAAAGCAACACTTGATGTAAAAGGTCTGAAGAGTGGATTTTATTTTCCACAGGGTCAAGACATTTAGGCGATGTTTGATTATTCACTGCCAGAGAAAACGAAACTAAAATCACCGGCGTGTGTGAAATGCGCTATTCAAATAAACCAAACTTGACGTGCCTTACCAAGTTTAATAACAAGAACAAACTGTGTTAAATAAAATTTGAAGTAAAAAGGTATTCGTCTTACAGTGTTTTTTATACTTTCCCACAGTAAAGGATGTGAATAGTTATAATAGACTTAATTATAAGCAAACGAAAGGAAGAAACGTTTATAATCCCCTGCGAACATGGGTGTGACGTGAGTGAAGATTTGGGAAAAGAAACGAGATTTCCATGTCCATTGGAATAAAATGGACTAGGCCTATTGTTCAAATTCTCGGAAAAACGAGTGACCAGATCCAGAATGAACGTGCTCTCTGACCATTATTTCCTTTCTAGGCTAAATAAAGCTTTGTGCTTCACTCCTGTGGTAGCCTAATATTCACGTGAAACAGCATTCACATACAAAACACTGCTTTAGTAAAATAACGAAGTTATTTTTTTTAAAAGTAGAAAATAGTATTTATGTAAAGAGATATATTAAAATAAAAAGAGCTCAACTCTTAAGTGGAAGGAACCTATTTTTCCCCCTCACGTGCAAACTAGCGGATGAATCATTATTTGCAGGGCCGGCTCTAGCTCTTTGGTTGCCCTAGGCGAAATTGAGTTTTGCGCCCCCCCCCCCCCCTATAGTTGCCAGTGTATAGTTGTCATTTTCCTTCTGTAAGTATTTTTCTAGATATTATCCATGTTTTATATCTTAATGACACACAAGCAGACAACCAAATAAAGGATTTCAAGAAGAAAAAAAAAAAATATTAACTTCCTTCCTGTCACATGAGACTGCCAACTTCCTACCCCTACTTCCAGGAAGCACAACGAAGGCAAACCCTCCCAAAGAAAGGATATTTTCATGTTACTAATAAGTATTTTTGTTGACATATATATATATCAACATAATCATGAAGGTCACTAGAATCATCCAAACAAAACAAATCTTACAACAGATCTATAGTTTTTAGTATACTTAGTCAAACATAATAAATTTGATTATGAATAAAGATTCTGTATCTGTTGAAAGCAGTTATTTTGAGTTAGATGCTAAATGTTCTCCTCTTATACATATTTGACATTGAAGGGGTGCATACAACATATTTGCCCACCGGCAACTATAGTTGCCACAGATTCAAATACGATTTTCAAGAAAAAATACAAAAACCTGGGGAAAATAAATGCAGAACATGCCATTCAGAAAACATTGGGCACAAATGGGTTAAGTATTTATAAAAACTATACAAACAAAAATGCTCCTATTGTTACTCCAAGACTTAAAAAGCTAATTATGACTTAAATTATGCACTCTAATAAATTGCACATACAAAAATGCTACAAAGAACGTTATATTTAACGTTTAACGTTTATTATATTTAACGGATTTTTAACAAATTATGACTCAAACTATGGATGAACAAACAAGAATGCTTTTATAGTCACTCCAACACTTAATCAAGAAAATTAAGACTTGAAGGATCAACTGCAATAAATTGGTAGCACAAATGCTAGAAAGAATGTTCAAGGATATTTACCAAATATTAACTCCATAAACGGTGCAAAAACTCTCTTAAGCACCTGTAAAGACACTTAAGCAAATTATGACCCATAAACTGGATTAACTATACCCTCTACAAACAAAAGTGCTATTATGGATACACTCTACTTACCACTACAAAATTAAAATATATAAGTTCTTGTAGCTCTATCCCTATCTTAAATAATAAAAGATGAACAGTTGTTTCTGGCATTTCTATTCACCTTCAAAATTGACGCAGCATTAAAATTTGGCTCGTCTGGATTTCCTTATTGTCAGTGAAATGCGTAGTAATATGTAGATAACTAGCTAGCTAGTGATAGCTTAGTGACAGCAATAAAACGTCCAATGCCGTCCAATATTAGTTGATAATATCGATAATACGAAGTTAATTTATTTCGTTTGACACCTTTATGGCTGAGATGAGAAGACTTGCCTCTATACTGGGCTTTCTTTTGATCGTCTGCCTTTCTCTTTTTCCGTCCCTGTGCACTGGAGGGTTTAGACCGCTTCATTTTTGAAGAACGCGCCAGTGATGAGCACATGCCTGACATAACGCCTGAACGCCTGTGCTCGACAATACTCACCATCAATTCAATCTAATAATCAGGTTAAGTAATTAAACGTGCGGCTGAGGGGGCGCCCAATGATGATCTTGTTTAATAAACAGTATGTTTTATTTCGCTTGTTTTAATTCTATGCTTAATGGGAAGTAAGTTTAAGGGCGCCACTAGAGGGCGCCTGCGCGCGCCCCCAACAAATTTGTCGCCCTAGGCAACCGCCTAGCTCGCCTATAGCAAACGCCGGCCCTGATTATTTGGGTTAGTAAAAATAACGAAATGATGGTTTTAAGAGAATAGTATATGTAAAGATATATAGTATATTATCTACCTATTTACCTAATTCCGGTTCTTCAAAGCTTATGGATTCAGTGTATTTTCGTTTCATCTTAATTTGGTAATTATTTAAGTGAAAAATATTTAGTGTAGGCCTATTTTATTAATTTTATTTATATTTTATCTGATCTATAGATCTATAGGCTGTTTGCAAGGTAAAATAAAATAAAATACATTTTGGCTGCTGTCTGTAGATTCCTTCATGCACAACTCGTATTCTCTCGGATGTTTCATATGCAAATGTTACAACAGCGGCTGTTGTTTAGGGTCCTTGTCATCACGAGACAAATCGGCATTGCAAATTGAACGCGTAGCTCAACTTTAATCGCCTTCTTTTGACTTAAAGTATACTGCCACGTTTTCTGTTCATGAGTTCCATTTTCACTTTCAACAGCGGCGTCATTACGTTCGACCAGCGGGGCGCGCATAGTGCAAGCCTAGGGTTCGGGTTCGGTGGAAAAAAATTCTGAGGTTCGGCAGAAATCCGAACCCGAACCCTGGATTCGGTGCATCCCTAATTAAATTTACATGAATGTTGAAATTAGACTAAAAATCAATCTGCAAAACAAATCAGTTCATCAGAATGTTGTGTGAGATGGTGGTCCAGTGGGTTAAACCACTGAACTGATATGCAGAAGGTTGCTGGTTTGATCCCAGCGGTCTCCACCAGTGTGTCCTTGAGCAAGGCACTTTACTCCATGTTGCTCCAGGGGGATTGTCCCTGTAATAAGGGCACTGTAAGTCGCTTTGGATAAAAGCGTCTGCCAAATGCATAAATGCATAAATATATATGTTGTATATTGAGAATAATAGCTGTCTAGTAGCACTGTGTACTTATCAATGGGAAATACTTTACAAAGTCTAGTTTAGCTGATTGTGCAATGTCTATGAAACATTAAGCTAAAAATGTAGCTTCACTTATTGTTTTCTGACATTATAATGTGGTCAGCTGTAAAAGCCTTTTGGTGAAATAACTTTTAGTGGCGCTTAATTTCATGAGATATTCAGGGAGGAAGCAGCTTTACCTAATAAAGCATTTATATGCTATATTCCATAAATATAGCATATGGAAAATGAGTGCTCTGTGTGGCCAGTTTACTGATCAAGAACTTATTTACTCTGCAAAAACACATAAAATAACACTTCATTTCAACAATTTTACTCTACTTGTCAAGTCTCAAGCAAAGCAGGCTGGGAACTACTGTAACGGTCACCAGCTGGAGTGCCCTTGAGAGCCACCAGAGGGCACTCCACACATAAGACTATGATCACTCACAAACTACATTTCCCATAACTCACTGCCCGGACTAATCATCACTTATCACTGATCACATTCACCTGTACCTCATTCACCTGTGTCTCACCATCCTGTTAGTCTCTATCTATTTATACCATGTTCATTCATCCACTCACCGCGAAGTCTTGTTCAATGTTACATTGCATTTCTGAGCACTCTCCTGGTTTTCTTGTTTCTTGTTTTTGGATATCTTGCCCTGTTCCCTGGATTACTCTCTTGCCTTTGGTCCCTGCCTGTTTTGTTTGTTTGTTTGGACTGCCTGTCTGTGTATGACCCTTGCCTGTAACTTGGATTACGCTTCTGGATTGCCCTCAAATAAAGCTGCATTTGGACTCTCAACCCTTCTGTCTCAGAGCAGTTCGTAACAACTACAGTTTCAGCAAAACTCGTTTTCGAGTACTTCATTGGTTCACATTCACCCCAAATAATGTAATCTAGTAGATTGCACATGTAACAGGGTTAAGAAGATATTTCCACTTGCTACACATTTTCATGTGGGCCCTTTAATTACACTCCACCCAGATAATGAACAGGTTCCGGTAGGGTCATTTAGATTTGCGCCAGCCGCAAGAGTGAATGGCTGCGGTGAGTGAGTGCTCCGTGACATAAGTATTTTGTATTAATTGTATAACCCTCTTATTGACTAATATTAATGTATACATATGTTTAATAGAATGTTAGTAAGATTTAGATTCGCGCCAGCTGCGAGCATGCGCGAGGGTGAACGGTGAATCTGAACACCACTGTTTGTTTTCAACTGAATAAAAGTCTGTCTTCAACACAAGTTACACACAACACAACGCAGAAACAACCCCGTTACACACATTTTAGAGAATTCTTTAACCGGATTGCGTGCTTTGCATGCTTTCGTCCTTCTTTTCTCTTTCTTCTCTGCTTTCCGGAGGTGTCTGGCCTGTTCTTGGAGTCGTTCAACTAAAAGATCGTTCATAAACAATTACATTTTTATCTGATACATTAGTTGTTATACTTGAATCATTTCGGAGAGATCTTGTTTCCGGAAATTCATTTGACAATGTGAAATGTGGTGTTTCACACAACATTGTAAAATTTATCGTCTTGTTTTGGGACTTGAAAATTGAGTTTTTATTTTAAATAAGCAACATAATCTGCCAATGGGGAAAGCAAAATAATCTTAATTCAAACAGAAAACAAGAGTTTGGTTACCCCATTGGCATTATTTTGCTTATTTTAAGCAAAAACACTTGAGTTTTTTTTCCCCTATAAAAGACAATAACTTTTGCTTGTCTTGAAAATGCTTCACTTCAGCTCTGCAGCATATTTTGAATGATTGAATGATGAATATTGGACCCACGGGTGGGGCACAGAGTTGAATTGGTTGAATGTAAACATGTTTAGATATCTGGAAACCAGACAGAAATACCAAGAAAACAGTGTATGCAGATGAGGACATGCATGGTTAACTCCATATAAGGTGATCTGTGGGTGAGGCCTCATTACACACAAACTTCCTGACTGGGTTTATGAAGGGTATTTTGCGCAGGTTCTGACTGAAAACTGTTGTGTGTACGCACACTTTTTGTCATGTGACACTTTTAGGATGAAAACTACAGGTTTTACCCTTAAGGTCCCTGGTCATTATTCTGTACTTCAGTACATTTCAAGTATTTACCTCACTTTCTCCTATGACAACTTTCCCTAATTCTGTGAAACCCATGAAAGATGGCAACCTTGGCAAATGTCTCTGAAGAGGGAGCTAAAGTAGTATTGTTTTTAAATTCATAAGCATAAAAATAAGTTCAGATATGCATTTTAAACAATAAAGAGAAATGACCCATGCCAATTTCAGCACTGGGAAGGGCTAACTAGAGCTGAATAGAAGAAACTGAGTGATGTCTTTTAGATGCTCCATATTGAGCAGAAAGCCGACAGGAAATGCCCTTTTGACATCTGTGTGTTGTGTCAGGGCATTTTGTGTTGAGTGATCTTGACAACAAGATGAGTCAGAGAAACATGTACTGTATTACAACTATGAGTAATAAAGTCTTTAAAGCTCATCTTCATTCCCTAATGCATCTTTAAATACAGTGCGTTTAGCATAATATACAACTAATCCAGAAAAAGCCAAACGATTATATCTGTGTTGACTATATAACTGCAAACACTCAGTTATCCACAAAAGAAATGGAAACATTATTTTGGATTAATGTTTGGTCTTTGACTTCTTCTGAAACATTGTTTCATCTTATGCGTTTCTATAGCTCCAATACAACCTACAGCACACAGAAAAGTATATGAGACGATAACATGCATTATTGATCAATCCATAACAGATTTTAGGGGTTCACACTAGAAATGACAAACCTCATGGCGGAGAATAGCGCAGGCCTTGACCAACCAACCTTTGTTTGTTTATTGTAAGAAACATGAAGGCTAAGTAATGACATCTTATTTTGATTCCATTCTTTTTTTAAAGTTTCTCACTTGCCAATGTAATTGTCGTTCTCTCTGACGGCATGTTGCAGACGAGATAAATCTGATCATCAGCGCACAGATAAACCTTCAGATAAACCTTCATTTTATGAATGTGTTCGGAGGGTTGAGTCAGAAGAATAGACTCTCAGAATCTAAATGACACACTGAGACTCCAGACGATATGAGATTCATGACATGTTTGCATGACAACTGAACCTGTCGATTTACAGAGATTGCTACACAATTGATATTTCTACAGTTTTGCTTGCCGATATATTAATACATTTAGGTTGATTCAGTGTTATTAAATAATAGGCTGATTTTTAGACTTCAATAAACCAGTTTATTTGTTACCATTGTTTTTCCAGCGAGGGATCATATGGCAGTTTTCTAATAAAGATATTAAACTTAAAAGTGTAGAAGAAACACCTTTCATTCTGAAGTAAAAACACAATATCTACGTACACGTACAATATTGTAATCATTTTACATAATGTAAATATACACATATATATACCCAAAGAACAATCTTTGTTTAGGAAAGATCTGGGGTCTTGTGTATAAAACTTCCCATAGATTTCATCCTAAAAGTGTGCACACACACACAACTAGACTTAAGCTTATACGCACAACAGTTGTCAGATTTATAAAACCACGCGCACGCCAGAACACACACATTTACTCAGGACATGAGTTGTGCAGTTTTTAAAAAGCTGAATTCTCGTGCATCTAAAACTCCTGCCATCATTAAAGCATTAAAACACTGCATGCAACAGGAAAAGTGTTCAAAAGCACTGCATCTGATACGTTCTGTAATTTGAGTGCTTGACTGCACTGAGTGACGTATTTAATCTAAATGTGGGGATCTGCTCTGTATCTTCTACTGCACAAGAGGCGTGATAAACGAGCATAATTCAAATGACTCTGTTTGCAATTGGATAGTCCTTCAACCAATCAGACCACAAGAAGCATGATCATCGGGCATCGATCCATTGCTTCTCTATCTGTCATTGCGTTAAACCCGCCAATAGTGCGCCTGGTGGATAAGCCTGTCTGTGATTGGTTCCCGCAAAAGTGTAACAGAAGCAGTAGAAATGATTGCACAGGTTTCCAGACTGAGTTGCAGGGCGATGTCAAATCGCCAGCAGATCAGGCTGGGTTTACCCACTCTAATTATTTGTATGAAAAAGTTAACTCTTTTATCTTTTATTTATCTTTTAATTTTGATTATATCAGATAATAAGTGGATTTACATAAACTGAGGAAGTCAGAAAGTGTTTGGTTGTGCCCTGCTCTCCTCTACATTCAACCCTTAAAAAAAGTTACACATGAGTTCATAGTGAGCAAAAATATCCATGTCCAAAAACTGTCATAAAAACATTGTTATTTTTATTTTCTCACCAGCATTAGTTCTAATCATAACTACCAAACGTTCATCAATCCCTTCTGGAGCCGTTCTCTAGTGGCCAGTCGATGAACTGCTGTTGGATTCTAGAGAGAGAGCGGAAGGTTGCCACGTGGTTTTACCCAAAAATAAGCACTTCAAGAGGGTCCACACACTCTTCCAAAGAAGTAGTCATCAATTGCAAGATAAAACCATTTATTTTTTGGACTATATGTTCTAGTCTGGCTTTGTTGATCATGTGATCTATGTAACCATCCAGCACTAATCATTCAGAGCTTCTCAATTCTTATTTGTGTATCCTCACGTCCCTTCCTCTCGTCTCAGCTCCACCCCTTCAGGATGCGAGCGGAAGACATGAAGACGGAGGAACTGAATGAAGTGAAGCGATATATCCTCGCTCCCTTAGG
Organism: Gobio occitaniae; assembly: GCA_033150135.1. Classification (NCBI taxonomy): domain Eukaryota; kingdom Metazoa; phylum Chordata; class Actinopteri; order Cypriniformes; family Gobionidae; genus Gobio; species Gobio occitaniae. The sequence goes on from JARQWZ010002105.1 coordinate 245,975, forward strand.
CGTCACTTCAAAGCGTCGTCAATCAATGATGACTCTACACCGCTGGATTTAGCTTGCGCGTCAGGATTCTTCAACATTAGAGATATTTATTGGAATAGTTTCAACCTCCACAAAATACCACATTTGCACTGAATTATTAACAATGAATTATTCCCAGTTATAACAGTTTTTTTTATTTATTGTATAGTATTACAGTTTAATTGTCTTTAATTTTACTGTGCTTTGATATAATTCTGTCCTACAAGATGGCTGAGCTTGATCGGTTTCCGGGTCATAGGATGGAGGACGGAGGAGTGAGGAAATGAGGAGGTATATTGAGAAGCACTCATTTGGCATTGACAAAGGTCTGAAACGTTTGCCCTTTTTCTCAGTAAAGCATTGATTTTTATCTTTTGATGACTTCTTCTTTGGAAGAGTGAGCTCTTGAAGTGCTTAACTGTGGGTAAAACCAAGTGGTTTCAAGATGTGGTTTTGTGTTTCATGTTGTGACAAACTTCTAGAAGTCTGTCTAAGAAATTGTAAAAAAACTGTCAATCTGTCAAATATGAATGAATGTTTATTTTTCGGACACATTTTTTATGCAATAATTGGTGTGCCCTTTGTTTGATTCTGGTGGTTTTGTGTGAGAGTTGAGTGTGTTTCCGCTCTTTAAACACCATTCATCGGATTGTCTTTCATTTGTTCAGGCCGGGTATCTCTCAGGCACATGTATCTGAACTTCCCTGATCTGCAGAATTGTGTTCTTTGGGTTTAACTTCATTCTTGTGTTTGAATCATTTGAGCTGTAGTAAACACAAACGCGTCAGTTTTCATTAGCACTAGCACTGATGCTAACAGCTGAACAAGTAAAACAAGACCCGGTTCTGTTGAAGCTGATCTCAGATCGTCTCCTCTCGATCTCTGTGGATTCACACATATATATATGGTGAACTATATGCCTTTCTCCACTGATGTTGTGTTGTTCAAAGCGTTTCTAAGGATGCTGATTTTCAGAAAGCAGCTCTCTGACTGAGATGGCAAACGGGAACATGGTTTGTGTAACATTAGTAGCATTAGCTGTCTGATAACGCAGTCAAGCAAAAGGCTAATCATTTGAATTACCGCTATGTGTCCGGCTTTGCAAAGAGCAACACCATTGTGCAGTGTTTACCTTTTACGGCCTTGAGCGAGTGGATCTCTGAGCTGCTGCGAGTGAGTGGGGGCGGGGCTTATTAGCATATTCATGAATCCGCATTTACTAAATGGAGCAAGGGTGTAGAGTTAGGGACATGTCACAGGGTGCCCTGTATTAATTGGCCTAGATTTACTGTCAACCTGAAAATGCCCACCGCCATTGGATCAGAAAAGGAATTTACAGTAGCGCTGCCATAATCGTGTGTGTGTGTGTGTGTGTGTGTGTGTGTGTGTCTGTCCATAAAGGCACATGCAGGAACATCAGGCGCCACCTCCGCGGGATCACACGATGATGTCGCCGAGAGGATTAAATTAAGTGGAACTGAAAGTGAAAGTAAACAACCTTGAACAGCAGCTCGACCAGTGTTGCCAAATTGGGCGGGTTTTTGAATTTGGTTGTGCAGGTAAAAATGGGCTTGGGCAGGTGGACAACATTTGGGCTGTTTTGGGGTCAGTTCGGTGGTTTTCAAAAATCAAAACTTTATAGTGAAACTCAAGTGTGCATGTTCTTGGCCTTGTGCATGTTCTCCATAAAACCAGTCATCCATGATACACACAGACCCACGCAGAGACTGTATACTCAAGTGGCCAAAGTGACATAAATATACAGTAAATTGCATCTACACAGTAAAGAGTGGGAAGGTGATCCTAATCTCAAAACGTGGATACACCTGTGACTCCAAGACACTATTATATATTATATAAATATAACTAACTATGAGAGCACACTTGAATGACTTGAATTGAAATGACTCCTGTCCATCATCATGTGAACACTGACCAGGACATCTGTACGTTTTTAGGCCATCTGGACTGCGCTCTACTCGTCCCCGACCGCTGCTGGAAGAGGTTTGAATCAACGATGCATCAGTTTCGACTGTCTCCATATGTTCTTTCAGAGATCTGCTCCAGTCCAGATGATCCAGTGATCCGGACTCTTCTGATGGGTAGAAAGCTCATCTGGAGTAAAGAGATTTAAACATAAGAAGAAACATGAAGTGTGTGATGGAGAAACACAGATGGGAGAGAAGCAGGTGCTTGTGTTTGTCTCTCCAGATCTGAATAAAGAGAAGCTGGAGATGATGGGCAAACGGTTCAATCTAAAATGCACTGTTTACATCCATCAGGAGTTTGTGGAGGAGAGACATGTGTTCAATGTCTGACACCTCGCTCAATTATTGGACATTATTGACGCCAAACACGCCAGACAAAGCGCAGGCACATCCGGAGAAGATGCAGCACACCACTCTTTTCTCACACACACACCCACACACACACTGTGAGTTACAGATCTGAGTCTGAATGACTCTTATGTCTTCAAACCATTGTGGTTACACTGACACAGAAGCATTGAAGTGAGGCTGTGTGTTTTTGAAACGCATGTTTTCAGATGTTCAGGAGGTGAACAATACTGCGCTCAGCGACCAAACACTGGACCAAAGATCTGCTCACAGGTATGAAATATGCATTGTTTGAAATGTATAACTAGTATAGGTTTGATTAGCAGGTTTGTAAAGTATACAGTGAAAACCAGTGAAATATCTACTGAGGGGAAGGAGATATCATTCATTAAATGTTGCCCTGGCTCGATATTCATCTCTCTTATGATCAGATCTCTCATGGCATCATAAATGAGTTTTTTCCCCCCATAATGTTAATTACAACACAATACATTTGATGCTTTTACAAATGAAGACTGATAGTGTTAGACAGAATTTCAGATGTTGAAGCAAATGAAGCTATCATGCCAGACTCTTTACTACATTATACAAGAACCCAATCAAAACCACTTTATTTGTGCTCAATTCTGTTTTATACAGCATTGCTATTGTTTTTATGTAAACAATGTCATTACTGTAAGTACCAGTTAAAGAGTTTATAAGACCACTATAAGCAAGTGTGATACAATATGAGTGATATGATAAATCTGATGTTTGATCTCTGAATGTTTGAATGATCCCTGAGATGTCAATGAAGTGCTGTGAGGTTTTCTCTCTATGGGCAGAGGTAGATTAAAGAGACAGTTCACCCATAAATCAAACTCTGTCAACATTTCCTCACCCTCGTGTTGAGACCTGTATGAGTTTCTTCTGCTGGACACAAGAGAAGATATTCTGAGGAATGTTGGTAACCGGACAGTTGACCATAGCAGGATTGAAGTGTGTCCATGAGTAAATGAAGACAGAATTTAACTTCTGGGTGAACTATCCCTTTAAAGATATGGTTCACCTAAAAATGTCTGCTTCTCCGCATCCTGTGGTTTCGTGTTTCTCACGCAAGGTTTCTGTCTGTGTGTTTCCTCTGCTGTAAACCATGACTGTAAGACTAACCCTAAAGAAGATGAAGATGAAACCTGAATATTTGAAAGCACATCAATACACACGTTCCGTGAACACTTGTCACGCAGTGATAATATAATGCAGTCATTTGTTCTGTTCATTCAGCGCTGAATCATGCCTAACATCAGTGTAACGTGTGCAGAGATTCAGACTGCAGGCGGTTTCAGTTCAATCTTCCTTCTGATTTACTGAATCAAACACTCAGTGGAGACTGTGACCAGAGCTGGTATTCAGAGGTGACCGTTACACACACACACACACACACTCACAGACGCACACACACGATCTGATTCTCTTGTGTTTGTTCAGGACGGGCGTCTGTTAGCAGATCCAGCGATTCCACTCAAACTGATGGACCCTGTTATTTCCGTCTCATCTGATCGTCTTGTCTCTTCTCACTGTGTGAATCTGAGTCATGAGATCATCTGTCATTCTGAGGGAGTAATTCAACTCAATCTCATCATTCATCTGTTTTCATATTTAATCCTTCATCAACTCTACAAATGCTGCTCTAATGCTTCACTCTTTCATTTCAGTTCAGATACGAGAGCATGTTCAGAGGTGAGAGAGACACTTCAGTCAAACACATCAGTCTGATTCAGATCCTGATTCAGATCAAACTCTGTGTGAACTCAATCTTCTGATGATTGCGAATGTGTTTTTCAGTAGGGAACGGCACAGACTCCAGCGGCGGACCGACTCCAGAATCACGTGAGTTCAGCTGATGATTGAGTCTGAAATATCTGAAGATCCCATATAAAATGCTCAGCTAATTGTATACTGTATGGCTTGTATAGATCAATTGTGGTGGCTGTTTGCTCTCTTCATCATCTTCATCATCATCTTCATCATCATCATCGTGCTGTGGAAAAGGATCTTCAGGTGAGACACGAGTGTTTGTGTCAGAGAGACTTGAAATAGTCATGAGTTGGACAAAGTCATAGTAAATGATTCAATCAGTGGTCTCACATCTCAATATGATAGTATTTTAATAATCGGTTTCAAAGTGTTGTCAGATATAATTTAAAAGCAGCGACTTCCTGTGCAATGACTCCAAATACAGTGAATCAATCGAGAGGAAGGAAGGAAGAAAGGATGTGGGTTTGACTGAATCTCCTCTACACTTAAGTTTTAGACTCGTAGCCCTTTTTCACCAGAACGGTTTGCGTTGGTGTTCTGTTTCCTGTTGTGTTGCCGGGTGAAATTGGGTACAATCATCTGTCCTTTCTGGAGATAAACTGAAAATGGATATATACACTCACCTAAAGGATTATTAGGAACACCTGTTCAATTTCTCATTAATGTAATTATCTAATCAACCAATCACATGGCAGTTGCTTCAATGCATTTAGGGGTGTGGTCCTGGTCAAGACAATCTCCTGAACTCCAAACTGAATGTCAGAATGGGAAAGAAAGGGGATTTAAGCAATTTTGAGCGTGGCATCGTTGTTGGTGCCAGACGGGCCGGTCTGAGTATTTCACAATCTGCTCAGTTACTGGGATTTTCACGCACAACCATTTCTAGGGTTTACAACAGAGGTGTAGTGGTAAAAAAAAAGAGGTGGGTAAACTATACATTTTGGGTGACCGTATCGTGGTCACGGTAAGGTGGGCCACTGCCTACCAGTGTATAGCGTATCCTGATGATAGCTATTGTTCTCAGAGAGAACAAAAATATTTAAGAGAGATAGAGAGGGGAGGCTTATATCCAGGGGTTCCAATGCAATGCACTTGTACATAATGATTAGATTTGGGATTATTTTCATAGTCGATTAATCTGTTGAATATTTTCTCAAGTAATCGATTAGTTGTGTGGTCTGTCTGAAAAATGTGGATCAGTGTTTCCCAAAAGCCCAGGATGACGTCCTCAAATGTCTTGTTTTGTCCACAACTCAGTTTTATTGTCACATATGAGAGAACACACTAGAACATATTCTCATTAAACAAGCTGGAATCAAAGAATTTGCATCAGCCAATGAGATTGCGCATTTAGAGTTTAAAGGGTAACTAAACCCCTGCTCAGAGCTTAACTCCGCCCACTGGCAATTTTCAAAAAATGCTGGAAAAGTGGGCAGAGCCCGGCGGACACAGAGGGGATGAACCGAGGGCGGGGCTGAGCAAATGCAAATGCTCACTCACCTCAAGACACCGCTGCGGTGGTGGAGTCCATGCAGGAGGAGCAGCGTTTGGCACTGCGTCGCTTTTCAGCACGAGCTGTTTGCAGAAGCCCGTTTCCACCTCCATTGCGTTGGAGAAACAATCCCACGTAAAATGCAGTTTGCACACTCCAGCTCTAGGCGGGAACTCGCAGTCATCCAGGCCAAGTGCATGCAACCACTGGCGCCTAATTTCCAAGTCTGCTGGAAAGCTATGCAGTCCAGCACTGCTGTTGCAACCAGCAACACAACACCTACGTCCCATCCTAACTAACCACTGTACTAAATACAGATAAAACTAATGCTAACAATATACGCTAACTTGAAGCTATCTTAACTGATGCAATACGATGCTAACTAACTATGCTAATTAATTAACTAAACTAGGTTACTCGAAATAATCTATATAACTATATAAATGGCTATGCTAACTAGATACTAATATACACTATCCTGATAATTTTCAATACTTGCAATTCCAACTCCTGACTCGCTACAGTGGATTTGACGGAACAAGATGTTTTTATACCAGGGGCTGAGCCAAGGGCGTGGTGAGCTCATGCCAGGGCGTGGTGAGCTCGTACCAGGGGCGTGGTAGTGAGCCGTTAGCGGTACCATCCTACGTCACGATGTACCACAACGTCCAATAGGAAAATTCAACTGCAGTAGCCACCGTTCAACCCTAAGAGGGCAGCACTTTGGCGGTTTTACACCATATTTTATAAAATTAAAACACTTTATACTCAAATGTCAAAACATTGACTCGAATCAATGAACATCATTAATAAAGCCCCAGTATTACAGATCATTAACTAAAAAAAGTTGGTCTAGGGTTTAGTTACCCTTTAATCACCCCTTTTACTTTCATGATTGGTTGCTGATAAAAAGGAAATGACCATATTTGGATCAGACCGCATTGAACAGAAGAGCGAGAGCTTTGTGTTGATGATGACAGGGTGCAGACAGCGATCGCTTGCGATTGCATTTAGAATGTAAACTTTTGATGAATTTATGAGAAATGTACAGACGCAAACAGGGAGGAAAACTCCCATTGATTTTTCTCCATAAGGATTTAGATTATCAGCCATAATGTCTAAAACATCTGAGGTAGACTGACCACGAGTTGTGAAACGAAAGTTTCTGCTTCTGTAGCTAGAGGTCTGTAAGAAAAATTACACTACCCACAGTCCTAAGCTTAACAGCGACGCCTCTGATTAGTCCAACTCGCTGTTATTACCATAGAAACATTTACCGTACCCTCGCACGGCTGTAGCGATAACAATAACTAGCTAGCTGACTAGCAAAGGGAGCTTGTTGTCACAAACTTTCAGTGGTTTAAATACCAGAGAATGCATATAATTACATCCAGTTATTTATCTGATAATAATGTATCCTGAATTTTACTGGGAAAAGGAAGAGGTGACTTGTTTAGTCAGTGGCATGAATCTATCATGAACCAAATTAACCCCAAAAACATAAAGTTTAGTACTGTTTTCCGAGCTCACTCACTTTGGGCTTGTAGCCGAGCCCGTTTGCTGGCATTTGGAGGAGGGCTGCTGTCTTGACGGCGCTTAAAAAATTGCCGGATATCCATGTTTGAATCTTTTGAACGAATCTTTAATATGACTCGGGACTACCGAGTTGTCTCAGAGAGTGATTCGTTCATTTTGTGTTGACCGCGCATGCGCAACAAATGGGTTCTGATTCTAAATCGACAGGTGAGATCCGAGTCTTTTGTTCTTCCTGTCAGTCCCATAGACGGAAAGAGAAAAGATTTGTTCATTTTGCTGAACGAGACTCAAAGATCCGAGTCAGTAAAATGATCCGGACTTCCCACTACTCACTGACAGTTGCAGCGCAATATGAAAGACTTCGTCTAACTGTACAACAAACAACCAATGAAAATGAACAATATGAAACTAAAACGACATAAGCTTAATTTAAAATGGCTTAGGAACTGTAGGCTTTTTAGAGGTGGATAAACTCAATTTAGAGGTGGATAAACGCACTTTGGAGGTGGGTAAACGCTATTTCCGAATTTTGGGAGGTGCGCAAACGGCGTTTACGTGCGTTTAGCCTCCACTACATCCCTGGTTTACAAAGAATGGTGTGAAAAGGGAAACACATCCAGTATGCGGCAGTCCTGTGGGCCAAAATGCCTTGTTGATGCTAGAGGTCAGAGGAGAATGGGCCGACTGATTCCAGCTGATAGAAGAGCAACTTTGACTAAAATAACCACTCGTTACAACCGAGGTATGCAGCGAAGCATTTGTGAAGCCACAACACGCACAACCTTGAGGCGGATGGGCTACAACAGCAGAAGACCCCACCGGGTACCAATCATCTCCACTACAAATAGGAAAAAGAGGCTACAATTTGCACCAGCTCACCAAAATTGGACAGAAGAAGACTGGAAAAATGTTGCCTGGTCTGATGAGTCTGGATTTCTGTTGAGACATTCAGATGGTAGAGTCAGAATTTGGCGTAAACAGAATGAGAACATGGATCCATCATGCCTTGTTACCACTGTGCAGGCTGGTGGTGGTGGTGTAATGGTGTGGGGGATGTTTTCTTGGCACACTTTAGGCCCCTTAGTGCCAATTGGGCATGGTTTAAATGCCACGGCCTACCTGAGCATTGTGTCTGACCATATGGGCCAACGTTTCTAAAGAATGCTTTCAGCACCTTGTTGAATCAATGCCACGTAGAATTCAGGCAGTTCTGAAGGCTAAAGGGGGTCAAACACAGTATTAGTATGCTGTTCCTAATAATCCTTTAGGTGAGTGTAATATAGGATATAGCAATACTGTGTGTTCATGTTCCTTCTCTAAACAAGTTGCAATTGTTAACAAGCAAAAATATTACTTTTTTACTTTTCTTTTTGGTTGATGAGTTGAGTACATTGAAGAAACATGTTTGATCAACTTCTGTCAGTAATAAAAAAAAACATTGAAATGTTTCATCTTTTTAATCTTTGGTCATTAAGAGTTTAATCCGTGGAAGGTTTCACTCCAGGTTGTCTCTGTATTTTAATTGAAGAAAAGCATAAAACATGTGAAAACAAAACTGGAAACTTGCATTAGTGGGTTTTGACCTCACTCCTCTGCTGCATCAGTAGGTGCGTTTACATGGAGCTCTGTAATCGGTTTAAAAGTCCAATCCGAATGAAAATCCTCCATATAAACACCTCAATCGGAATAAAAATGACCAAACCGATCGGTTTGAGAGGGGAAACCCTTTTCATGAACCGATCAAACGTAAAATCATGTAAACGACCTGATCCGATTACTTTGAGTGTACGTTTTTCTGTCTTTTCTCCACGACTGAAGGGCCGTGCCGCACTCACACCAGGCTAATGTTGACTGAGAGGAAAGTTCTTTTTTCTGAGGTATTAAACGTTTTATAAGTTAAATGACACAGACATAGCCTGGCTACAGCATCTCATCTTGACAATGTTTGTCCTAGGCTTCAACTGCGCCTGACAGAAGAATTTATTTTTCTGAGGTGATTCTTACACTTTTCAACAAATATTGAATAGCTTTTATAAAACTGTATAAGTCCTGGTGGCCGTGAAGAGTTGCCATGGCAACGGGGAACATTCAAGCTGCTGGAGAGGACGTGTTGACATTTCTTTGTTTCTCGTAAGTTAGATATTTAAAAAAAGTTCAACAACTGCTTCAAAAAGGTTAAGTAACATTTCCCACAGTCTATCTTACTTTAATTAATTTTGTTAATATTTATACCTCTGTGATTTATGGTAGGCTATCTTTCCTTAATCATCTGAAATATCTATGCGTTACTAGTAATGAAGCTGAGCACGTTTTGAATGCTTTCATTCATGTTTCACCGTACTTCCTACGTTTTTATTAATAATTTGGGTGCATTTTATTGTTAATTTTGTGTTTTTCAAAATAAATTAATTGAATTCATTTTGATTCCGCTTTCTTTCACAGCTGTCATTTACTCGCCCTCCATTGTATAGGACATCAATTAGTTTAAACTACTGCATGTCCGCCCACAGAAAAATAAATAAATATAAAAATGACCAACACAGAACTATTGATCCACGATACTAACATTACGAATCTAATGCGGCAAACAAACTGTGTGCGCGTGTCACAATGATTCCGACTGAAAGTCAGCAGATGTAAACACCAGATCGGTTTAGAAAACGTCTCATGTAAACAGTCCACCGAATCATTCAATCGGAATGACAAAAAAGTGTGCATGTGAACGTGGCTAGTGTGTATCACGGGTAAGACATCCTTTGACAACATAATAGATCATATAATATGTGATAATTGTAGCCTAACAAAGGGCAATGATCTGCAGTCAGTTATTGTGTTTGACTGCCATTATTTGCGTTTGAGTGTTGTGAGTTTTGTCAATCTAACAGTTTTAGAGGTGGTAATGTTTCTGAACCCAGTAAAGAAAAGTTTCCTAACAAACGTATCTTTAATTCCATACTCATTCCATCTGTGTATGTGACAAAATGCATTCATAAAAGAGTCGGCAAGAAGTCCCCGGATGACCTACATCTTTCAGCGAGATTCTGAAGTGTGCATACGATGGACACTTCCTATCCCATAAGGCCACGGGAGAGGATCTGTGACGCAACTGACGCTGGTAGGTGATAAACATGGTGAATGTAGTATGTGTAGTAGCATTCCATATGTATATAGGTGTGTTTGGATTGTTTTAAAAAAATTTTTTTAAATATATATATCATAGAATTTGACTCTTTGACTTTTGAAATCTCACCTGCCCGGGCAACCCTTCATGAGAAATGGTAACAAACCAAATTTAGCTGAGATTGGACTATGTTTGGGGTGTGCTCAACAAAATGAAATTTTGTCTTAATGAACGTAACAGCGAATTTGTGAATTACGTTAAAAGGAGAACGTTGTTGTTTGTAGAGCTTCTTCATGGTCTGCTCTGCTGCTTCATGCTTCACTCTACCTTTTTCCCATTCGGTGCAGACATACTCAAAGAACATTGTCAATGACAGTAAATGAGGAAAGTGACATGTGAAGGCAAAGGTGCCTTGCTCAGTCATTTCCTGCCAGTACTCGAATCGAACCAGCAACCTTTGGGTTAGGTGAAATAATTACTAATTCAAAATCAGCCCACATCTAACCCACATGGCAAGTGTCGTCTGGTCACACAGTTTCTGTGTTTTATTTGTATTATTGACATGTAAAAGTCAAGACCCTAAATATAAGATGACCCCATATTTTCACATGCATTTCCAAGCAAAAAGCCTTGTCTTATATTTGTAACGATACGGTATTAACATTGTTACAGGCATGTGTATTATTAAAAAAGCCCATAACACAGTTCTGCATATGCAAAGCAATATTTACCAGAAACTGACATCTCAACTGTATGGCAGAGTTTCAGAGCTTATAAACACACACACACACACACACACACACACACACGCACGCACGCACGCACGCACACGCACACACACACACACACACACACACACACACACACAAAAACCTGTGAGGTAATTTTATATGTCCAATTATAAAACTTTTGAGAAAATCATTGTAACCTGTTCAGAATGTTGTTTGCACTTTATTCATTTGTGTGTTGTGAACCGTTATTGGTTGCTCCACCCCTGGCGTGTGTGTAGGAGAAACACTCGTTCTTGTCTGAAACGCTACAATGTTTGTTTTGTTTTTTTATTTCAGGGGTGAAAGTTAAAGGGTTAAAAATCCGAGTTGGAAATGTGCAAACACAGTGATGATTCATGTGTGTCACACCACTTTCCTCCTCTGAAGACAGGTGACTCTCCTTTTGTTCATCCTGTTTTTCTCTTTTTTTAACCTGTCGTGTGGAACTCAGAGTCATGTCTTTCAACAGCTCCACCCTCCGCGACTGCGTTGCCATGAAAACAGATGTCATACCTGAGCAGGACTGGAATCCCCCTAAATCACACTCCTCCATCCATTTGTGGATATGGATATATGGATATCAAGATGGAAATGGAATGGGTGAATAAAGTTCAGTTGTATATTGTGCGGATTTCAGTTGTGGCATGCACTTCTGAGTGTCGAGTGTGGTTTGCAGGCTATATGTAGCTACACAGCTTTGGGACAGAAAAAAGATTTCAATCAGAAATTAGATTATTTTATCTGACCCCATTGGATGCTCATGTTAGTCAGATCACAGCGTCTCAACCGTCTAATGCTAGAGATGCATGACAGTCTGATACTATGAGAGATATAATGATGTATAATAATCAGCTTCTCTCTGCGGTCAGATGTGGGTGTGACTCTAGAACACAGATGAAGATCAGATGTGAAGATCCTCATTCAGTGCAGGAATCTCAGCAGTTAAAGGCTTCAGAGATTGAGGTCTGATTCAACATCACGGCTCATTTTTTATTTCTAATCAAACTTGAAAAACGTTCCTTTGAAATGAAGCACAAAGTGGATTTCCAGACCCTTCACCGCCTCTGTTCCTCTGTGCAGAGCCGGCCCAAGGCATAAGCGAACTAAGCGGCTGCTTAGGGCCCCACTCGCCACCAGGGGGCCCCCAAGAACACATTAAATTACTTGCTGCATATTGCTTTATTGAAATCCCGAAATGGCCTTAAACAATTACTAGATAAACTGCACTTAAAAAAAAAAAAAAAAAAAAGCTTTCTAATATATGCAAGGATTGATTCTGACAGCGCTGCACGAGCTCGCAGCACCATTGGCTGGATATAAGCTTGTTAGCCAGGGTTCAAAGTCCAAAGTGTGAGAAAAATCAGCGCTGAAACGGTGCTTCGTCAGTTGCCCGATAACCTTTTTATGAATGGATGGATTTCAGAATGCGATATGGTTTAGTGCGAATATCTTATCTGACGTGCTGCATGTTTTGGATGGATGAGTACAGCTTTCAGTTTCTGTTCGCAGTCAGTGCTTCTCTGCAAGTAGGCTATATGTTGAGTCGCTCAAAATGATAATTTAGGAAGGCAATTGAAAGGATTGAAAATAATCAAAGATATTTGATATTTGAAATCCAACAAAGAAATTTGCTTTACTGTTGTCAACACATTTTGCTTATCTGAAGGACCTGGAAAACAAAAGGCAGGCCTGTAGGCCGCAGGGGGTGCCACACCTTTTACAGTGTGTGAGTTTGGTCTGATTGGTCAGTTTGAATGTTATGTGTGAGTTTTGGTCTGATTGGTCAGTTTAAAAGAATACATTTGGTTTCAGTCACATGGTCAAGGAATAGATAAAAGAAGATTGGAAACTAGGCTCTCTCGCTCTTTTCATCTGGCTCTTGAAGTCATCTGGGCTTCTCTTCTTTGCTCTCTTCTTCTTCTCTCTCTCTCTCTCTCTCTCTCTCTCTCTTCTCTCTCTCTCTCTCTCTCTCTCTCTCTCTCTCTCTCTCTCTCTCTCTCTCTCTCTCTCTCTCTCTCTCTCTCTCTTTCTCTCTCAGGTAACATTGTATTCATGCTGTGTACGATTAATGGTATAAGTTTATCATCTCATTCATCCATTTTGAAACTATTTTAAGTGTAACCATAACCAGATTTTGTCATTAAATCCTTTTTATTACAAATACTGTGCTAACTAGTTTTGACTTAGTATTGATTTTGAAGTGCTCCCTATTGCAATACAATATAGTCATATTATAGCAACGCTCTCCCACATATTTTGCTATTGTAACTGCGCTTATCTCCGTCGTTGGTATGAGTTGCAGTGGGTGGAAATAGACAAGAAATGTACAGTTTTATTCCATCTTTCTGATAACGTTTTTTAGTCTAATGGCAACCCTGTAGATTGAACCATCTACAGGAGTCCACTCTTACACAATGCAGCAAACATCTTCCCAAATTCGTAATGAGGATCACTTATAAATGAATAAAAGGTCTTCCTGCGTGTTTCTGCCAAAATAAAAGCTGTTTAACGTTTTAAAGAAATCCATCAACATTTCTTGTTTTTAAAAGAAGTCTCTTCTGCTCACCAAGGCGGCAATTATTTGACCAAAAATACCATAAAAACAGGCAGTAATATTGTGAAATATTATTGCAATTTAAAATAGCTGTTTTTTATGCGAATATAGTAAATTAAGTTTAATTTATTCCTGTGATCAAAGCTGAATTTATCATCATTTCTCCAGTCTTCAGTGTCACATGATCCTTCACCAATGATTCTGATATGAGGATTTCATGATCAAGAAACATTTCTGATTATTATCAGTGATGAAAACAGTTTCTATTTCAGAACTTTCTATTCATCAAATAATCCTGGGGCAAAAATTGTGAACATATTCAGCATAAGAGGCTTCTTTTAAAAAAAAAATATATATATATAATATAAATATAAATATATATATATATATATTTTAAAAAAAATGTACATATCCCAGTCTGAACTGTAGTACTGTAAGACTTTGAATATTAAAGTGCAAGTTAACACCTGACCACTCTTGTGGGTTTGCTACTGTTACAATTCAAAACCGTATAAGGGTAAAAACATGACAGGCAGACATGATGTAAGCATCACAGCTACATCTAATAACATTGATAATGGTGTGAGAATGATCAAGAACTGACAATAGTCAGTCGTTTTGGTGGCACCAAGGGGCCCCCAAATAAAATTCTGCTTAGGGCCCCATCAAGGCTTGGGCCGGCTCTGCCTCTGTGGTGAAATGATCTGCTGACCTCCATACAGCCTTTCACCTCTTACACCTCTCCACAACCTTAAAAACCAAGACTCATACCAACATCCATTGTAAAGTTGCGTTTGTAGCTCTTTTATGATCTTTTAAACATTGCTTTACGTGGCTTAATGTACAGAGACGGTGATATTCAGGACCAGGAGCTTGATAATTCACATTATATACAGGCAAACAGAAGAAACCAGAGGACATACAAACATGAGCATGCTACACGCTTTCCCCATAGAAATCATTATATAGATCATGATTAATATTGTGAGATAGAGATAGGACATGAGCACTTTCATTCCAAGCTAATATAAAACACATTCCTGATCCTCAGACTCCCATTCATGAATTCCCATTCCCAGGCATGAAGAAAATCCCCCACTAGGCTAGGTTGTATCTGAAATCCCCTGACGCAGACCGTGCCTGAAGGGAAGTGTTTGTAACCTGTTCTGCCGGTGATCTGGTGGGAGATAGAGACGTTCCACCCACACATCTCTGCATAGACATTAGAAGGAGCAAGGGCGTAGGTTTTAGTTTGAAGAGTGAACTGTTTTAGCAGGTTCCCAGGGCATGTTTCCTTGT